>OZ024860.1:42692352-42720960 GCA_964017155.1 Oasisia sp. SBJ-2009
TTGGGAATACCATTGGACCATTCAATGATAACATCTTGTTTCAGTGGTATTTGAAATGTAATCATGTACGATACATATTGTTTCGGTGGTACATACAATTAATATTTAAAGGTAAAATGTATATTGATGTCTCAGTGGTAATCTCAAGTAATAGTATTTGAATATACCATTCAGTACCACTGGGCCGTGCAGATCAATGATAAATCAAGATAAATCAATGGTATCTGAATATAACTTTTAAAGTAATATATCTATGTCTCAGTAGTATTCTCAAGTGTCATAGACTAATTTTGACATGTTACAAAATATACCATTACAATATTGCTACCAATGGCCCTGACCAAAAAAGAGCCAATAGTATACCATTGAATACCATTCAGTACCGTTGGACCATTCAATGGTATTTCAGTAGGACTCAATGGTATTCTCAGCGGTAATTTGTAATACCATTCAATACCATTCAGTACCATTGGACCATTCAATGATAAAATAAGGCATCAATGGTACTCGCAACGGTATTGGAACATTCCTTTCAATAATAAATCAGACCATTCAATGATAAAATCTTGTTTCAGTTGTTCTCTCAATGGTATTTGAACATACTGTGCAACAATAAATGTGACTTCAGTGGTATTTTCAATGGTATTTTAGAATACCATTCAGTACCATATATATATATTGGATTATTCAATAATAAAATCTTGTTTCAATGATTCTATCAATACCATACTGTTCAATAATAAATCAGACTTTAGTAGTATTCTCAATGGTATTTGAGAATATCACTCAGTATGTACCATTGGACCATCCAGTGTTAAAGCATTTTTAGCGGTACGCTCAATGGTATATAAATTTAAAGTACCATTCAATACCATTGGACCGTTCAATGATATAATCAGGCTTCAATGGTACTCTCAATGGTATTTAAGAATACCATTCGATACCATTGAACCACACATGACTTCGAGTTCGCAGCAGCTCACTTGATTAATCAATTGTTGTTACATAGTTATATATTTTATGTATTCTTCATTTTCAATTGGGATACATTATTCTTATTTTTTATTTTCTATTATAACTGATTACCCTATCTTATTGAATGTTTAATCGTATTTAAGTCTACAAATAATAAACCAATCAGAATACGACAGCTGATTTCTGCGAGCCTCATCGTGGGATATTTGAATCTGTATGAAATGAACTTGTGTTCGCAATGTTCCGTCGATCACATAATTTGGACGTTAAACATCTTAGAAATCTACATCTCAAATCGCCATCGATGCAGAATGGAGGTACAGTGTTATGCCTGTGTAAATTTTGAGGATGACAACACGACACAGATTGTCAATATTGAATAAGTGACCACTTTCGACGTCGACTTGGATTCGGCAACTGACGGAAAGCTCGGTAATCTTCCAGTTAACTGGCCTAAATTATGACGGCCTTTCTAAACGTTTTATCACCTGTTTTCAATGTGTATGTATTCGGAATGTCATTCTATATCATTACCGGTACAAAGAAGTAAGATATTATTTGTTAAATTGTGTTGAGGTAAGTCGTATCGAGTCGACGTAAACAAGCCGTGGCGATGTCATTCACTCACAGCAGTTAACGTATCCCAGATGCACCAGAGCCGCAAAAACGACGTCTTGCGTGTGCATTGCGAAGTCGAAATAGAAACAATTAGCAACCTTATATACACTTAAAATTTAAACAATAAATCTGCGCGATACAGACTAACTATTAATGATGTGGCCTTAGTTTTGGGGATTTATTCATAAATCGCAAGACATCGCCTTTGCGGTCTTGATATGCGCCTGGCCCTGTGGTGTGGACATCGGCTTGTTTACATTGACTCGACGGCATAACTGTTTAATCTGTGAGGGATTGTTTGAAAACGAATTAACGAAACCGTGTGTGTATATCTTGAAAAAATTGCATACTTGTTTACCTTCTAAATGTGTTTTTCTAAATAAGTTAAATTAAATTTGACTGTATGCTAGTAACCCTTTTTCTTTAAAATTACTGTCAATGCCTGATTAATCAAATAACAAAATATATGTATTTGTTATATATATCCAAAAACTGCTAATATTTTATAATATATTCCAAGCACACTATAACATATTTTGGTTAACATAGATTGAAAAACATAGTGTGCTTTTATTATTATTTTTACTTCTTTGCTTTATTATTATGGCTCAATCAATTTATAATTAATGTACTTTTGCAATTGTATAAAGATTTTATAAAGAAAAATATCTAGCTAGAAGTGAATTGTGGCCATAATAAAGATGAAACCAAGTTCCATTATTGTATTTGTATTATATAATTATCATAACATGTATAATATAATTTCATGGAAAACCACTTCATAGCTGCATTAATTGTACATTGTTAAAAAAAACAGAAACATTTCATTCGAGCTAGTGATTGATAAATCTTTTTTCCCAGAATATGTTCGAGAAGTATACCCACTTCTGGGCGAAGACCAGAAGAAAGGCTTTGAGGTTACCTTGGACGCGTAGGACAAAGCTGTCCACAGTGAACACAAATCAAGACAAATGTGAAGATTGATCGACGGACATAATATTTTATGATATTTCAGATTTGATGTGCATGTATATAATTGTGTACGTTCGAGAGCAGCAGACTTAACGTATTAAAACATTGTTAATTTATTTTGACTATGTTTTCAGTTTGATCTATATGTGCATATGATCTCTGTAAAGCTAGGTATATATTGATTAGTTTATCCTTTGAATGGTATTTGTCAATGGTATTTTGAATGGTACTAGGAATAATGTGCAGTGGTATCTGAATGGTACTTGACTGAATGGTATTCTGAATGGTCCACTGATATTCTGAATGGTACTTATAAGAAGCTCTTCAGCTTCTTCGTCAATGGTATTCTGAATGGTATACCATTCAGAATACCATTGGACCATTCAGAATACCATTCAGTCAAGTACCATTCAGATACCACTGAACAGTATTCCTAGTACCATTCAAATACCATTCAAATACCATTCAACTGTTTATATACAGAGACCACCAAAGTACCATTGAAGTACCATTCAAATACCATTGGCCATTATACCCCCTAGGACCATTCAAATACCATTCAAATACCATTCAACTGTTTATATACACAGACCACCAAAGTACCATTGAAGTACCATTCAAATACCATTGGCCATTATACCCCCTAGGACCATTCAAATACCATTCAAATACCATTCAACCCTTTTTATTAGCAGACCACCAAAGTACCATTGAAGTACCATTCAAATACCATTCAAATACCATTGGCCATTATACCCCCTAGTACCATTCAATGGTATTTGAATGGTATTTTTTTGTAAGGGAAATAATTCAGGATTCGGCATAGTGGACCCAGAACGCAAGGAACTGGTCACTGGTACGACAAGATGGTCTTAACGATGATGCACTCACTACACGAAACTACATTACATGTGTGACAAATTTTCTTTTTTCTTGGAAAGCGCTCGCATGTCAGACGGACATTTTTAGTATGCATGCAAACTTCATACGTGTCACTGAACAAATCTTGTTGTCGATGCAACATAACGTGTATTAGAATATACATTTGTATACGAATATATATACATATATATATATATATATACGTTTGTAATAAAATGATATATGGTATATATGTAGATGTTATAATCGCACAATACAAAAAAGAGCTCAATCAACTGTAAAGAAAATTAATATAATAAACAAATAAATAAATGTACGCAGGTTTGGTAGACAATATAAACATATGAAAACAACATTTTAGTTAACGTTTCATTAAGGTCAGACATTAACACATTAACAAATTGACACAATACTCCGCGATTCCTGAAAACAGGACTAGGGTACAAATGTATTCGATAATTATATTGTCACCCACATGATCACATCAGCTTAGATCCTGTTCTCACTAAAATCATTTAATGGCTTGCTTGGTATTATTATTTTCCTAAAGGAAATCCATGTGTGTTATGTTCCTCAAGTAATACGTTAAAATAAGGAACGTTCCGAAAAGCATAATTAACACTGTAATAACGTCAAATTGTTGAGTAATACCTTATTGCCCTGACAAATAAATCATTGGAAAACCTGAGTACGGATGCATTTGGGCGTGCATACAATCTCTAAGATATAAAATCACATAAACTCACAATCTTACAAGCACACGTGCACATTAATTACACAAACACGAGCACATACAATCGCATGCATCAACTCACTCACTTGCACACACACACACACACACACACACACACACACACACACACACACACACACACACACACACACACACACACACACACACACACACACACATACACACACACACACACGCACGCACACGCACACACACCAACACACACACACACAAACACACACACACACACACACACACACACATACACACACACACACACACACAAACACTCACATACAAACACTCACATACAAACACTCACATACAAACACACACACATACACACACACACACACACACACACACACACACACACACACACACACACACACACACACACACACACACACACACACACATACATACATACATACACAGACACACACACACACACACACACACACACACACACACACACACACACACACACACACACAATCAAACAACCACACCTACCCATTTCGGCTCACAGTGTAAAGACAAAAGTACACTGTGTTTAACAACTTAAACTATTTTGACAGCCATATATCCTTCCGTTAGATGGCGACACTGCTCAAGATAATGAATGGCTACAAGGCCCGGCGCCGACTCTATCATAACAACTACGACCAAATACTGAAACCCGCGGCGTCTGACAACGCTGACAGTGATGTCGCAATCTAGCAGTTGTCTTTTGACTCTCGTACGCAGTCTATATAGGTCATCTTATGAAGATATACAAACAGCTAGCGATCTTGGGGTAGATGAAGTTGTCATTCGACAACGGACGATATACAAAATATATAACACAACTACGTTGATATAAACAATTGCACTAATGTTGCTACAAATGCATTCCTGAGACAATATGCATGCCATGTGATGTGCAAAATGTAAATTGGTATATTGGACTACTAAGTGTAACTAGAACGTACGAAGATATCTTTGCATTATCTGCGTATTAAATATACATGTTAAATCTTAATTAGTCAACGCAACTCAATCACTTAAGATACCAACAACTCCTGCGATATGACATGGATTATTTTACTAAACTACCTATGTCATACGCGTTATGGATTAATGTATCCCTGATAGGTTTAAGCCTTCAGACAAGAACACGGGAATATACCGTAACAGGGACCCCTAAGCTACGTCATGATTGTATAGTCTTGCCCGGTCTGTGTTGCGTGCCACCTACGCCGTCTTTCAATAACAGCCAACACTGGTTTCGTACGATGTCAACGTAACCCCTGCCTCTGATCAAAACAATGTTGTAGTTCTGACGTGACCGTCCTCAATACCTCAAGCAAATGTTGCTACACTTCAGCATGACGAAGTGTCATTGATTAACTTAAAAAAGGTAATTACAATTATACATCTGCAATCAGATGTTCCCCAGAAGGTGCGATAAATGCAGACATGGTAAAGTTGGGCCAGTATGTCATAATTCCAGCTAAGAATAACTCGCATCACATATATCATATGTTTATTACAATACAAATCCCATGAAATCCGTTCCGGTACATTGTAAATATGAATGTGTTACCGTAGCACAATATACACTGTATGGCGGCTCTATGATTCTCACGCTTGGTCCATTGAATCACATATTAGGTTTTCCATATCTGAGACATATTTGAAAATGTACATACTTTGAATGGATATGTTTTCAATTAAGAAGTTATGTTAGGACAAATGATGTTTTTTCGTTGTTAGCAATCAACGACTTACTCAAAATAATCAACGCAAAATACGAAAAAAAAATTATAAACTCGAGCACCGAGTGGACGGTCTCGAACAGCTTTTGCGTAAAGGAAACGGATTGTGACTGGCACAAACTGACACAGTTACGCACACACTGTCACCTGCAGATCGACGAAGGCTTCCAATCAACACACTGACGGTGATGACATCAGTGAGTCATCAATGATGAGAACAAACTTTGTAAATTTCGCAGAAGAAAAGATAAGGGTATCAACAAGTGACATTGAAATCACTGCGATACATGGCCTCCAAATATCACCCCCTCTTCGGGGACCCTTTGCGATATGAAATGCATCATAATTGTCATTAATTAAGTTTGGTTCTATCCAAGTTTCAGTATAGCAATTATATAAAATGTTACGTTAATTTCTAAAATATAGTCTTTAATTTTGTGAAAGTTTGATTTTAGACTTCTGGCATTAAACTGTATAAATTAAACTGTATAAACGCCTATCTATTAACCCTACCAATTTTCTAATTTAATTGTAAGTCAGTATAATACTTACAATTTGACATGTTTTTGTGGAAAGTTTTGTTTGGGTCTATGTCATTTCCAAAATTGTGAGCACTACAGTCTGAGTAATTGAAAAAAATGTAATTAATTTTGTGAACATTTTCCATTCACTTATAATGGTCATACATATCTTCGACAGAAGAATTTTCATAGACAAGTTCATCGTCACTGATTTCCCGAAATGGAAATTCTTCATTTCATTATATGCACAGATTATTTATAATTTTATACAATGTATTAGTCTGAATTGTGTGTGTGTGTGTGCGTGTGTGCGTGCGTGCGTGCGTGTGTGTATGTGTGTGTATATGTATGTGTATGTGTATGTGTGTGTGTGTGTGTGTGTGTGTGTGTGTGTGTGTGTGTGAGTGTGTGTGTGTGTGTGTGTGTGTGTGTGTGTGTGTGTGTGTGTGTGTGTGTGTGTGTGTGTGTGTGTCTGTGTGAACTGTTGATTCTCGAGATTCTACGACGGGCCCACAACATTACAGTGTTACAGTCCCGGCTGTGATTCACTTTATATTTCAAGCGTTGCCTTACACAGCCAGAACATTCTGTACATTCATCGACGCAGTGATATATGTCCACACGAAGTCAACCGCACCTTTTTTACTACCAACTGTTACTAGATATATCACTTCTACTTAGCGTCATAATTTGGACAAGCGCCAGTCGCAGTGTGTGTGTGTGTGTGTGTGTGTGTGTGTGTGTGTGTGTGTGTGTGTGTGTGTGTGTGTGTGTGTGTGTGTGTGTGTTAAATTGCACAACGTTTATAAAATAAAACTGCCTCAACCAGCTCACGTTTTACGGCAATATGTTTTAGTATTTGATTACATATTAGACATGAGTCTCACTTGATCTGGGTTTTGCACAAGTGTTTTGTAGTATATTTTTCATTTCAAATAACTGACAGTTGCATTTATATACAATTATTATGATTTTTTAAATGTGTCCGTCATTAATACATTTCACGTATAAATCTTACACGAATGTAAAATAGTTGTTGCTCCTCTTGCTGTCCCCTCCTGAATTGTGCAATTAAATAAGTCGCTAAAACGGGACTACTTTGCCTGCCAAACTTAACGAGTAGCTATAGCTGTAACAAGATGTAGCTATAACGGGAAGTAGTTATAACGGATCTTGACCCTCCACTTCGTCGTAGGCGACAAGCACACAGCTGGCAGAGCAAATTCAATGTCATCAATCTCAATGCGAGTGATGTTTGTTAATATATCAACACAATGATGCAAAGTAACAGTTGCCTGACTAAAGTCAAATTACACGTTGTAACAAAACTGCTTTATCTAGTCAATTGTCTACGCACTTCCAATAGAGAATTAATCATTTTTAATAAGCAGCGACGTTATATGTTGTGCATTTACAGGTAGAGCGTCAGCATCACGGTAAGAAACATTAATGTTGAATTAATGTCTCATCAATGAAAGTGACTAAACGTTGACCGTGTATGAAAGTAAGAATTTACTGATGTTGTGCGATATTCTGGAGGGCAATTAATGTAGACTACACCAAATAAACGGAGAAAGACGAACAGACAACTTAAACACTAATAGATATAGGAAAGTCTGGTAATATGAGTCACTTTGTTCACACTGATTTTATGGATCCATATGTCTAGTTATGTACTCTGTGAAACTATGACGTGAAATGTACCGTGATAAACTATTGCTGTGTGCATTACTGCATGCGTAGGTTGTTTACTTTTTAATGAGAACGAGGATCAATATTTCCTCAAATGGCTCATATTAAACCAACTGTTGGTAACCTAAGCATGCCCCATTGGTAATATGAGCATATGTGATCATATATTACCCAAGACGGACACACACACGCACCAATGCAAGAGTAATAAATGCACGCACAAATAAAATATCTCACAACACATGAACACAAACGCACGCGCGCCTGCACACACACACACACACACACACACACACACACACACACACACACACACACACACACTACAATAAACGTTGTTCGGAGATACACAGTATGCAATAACAACAATATCCATAACAGCCTCACAGAGAACTTAACACAAATCATATTTGAATACCCTCACCCTTTAACCAGGTCCAGAGCATGCAACATACATCTATGTATCGCACTAATTACATCTGATCCATTCCCTCAGTGTGGATGACAAGTACCATTCATGGCATTCTGAACATATCGGATTTTCGGCGGCGCGATTCTCGGCATCACTGGTAGCGTTTCCTAACTGTTTCACAGTCTTTGAACAACTATTCTTCGTTCTATGGTAAGCTTCTGGTACTTACTTAAGATCTGTCTTGGACGTAACGGCTTCACGTGCTTCAAGTTGTGATTAATGAACGGACCTGGTGAAGATGTTTATCACGCATAACACGAACTGTTATGCATTAATTACGTCGTTTTAAGACGCCATTCATGTTGACATAGATTACAAAATATACTATTTATATGCGTACACCTGACATATGGAACTCGTCAGAAATATGATGAATTGTTATTAATATAAATATTTGTATATTTTATCGTCTTACCACTCCAATTGTTGGCGGACTGCTCCGTTACCTTCCCTTAACTCCGTATGTACACGATATATTGCATTCGCTGTACCATTTCGGAATTATGGGATGGCCGATATAATCTGGTGGTTTGTATTCCCGGACTTTGCCGTACAACAATATCATAACGAGGGTTTGAACCTGGATTGAATAAAAGCTGACTCCACCACCTCGTCAACATAAACGAGGTTGATAACGGAAGGTATAGTCGAGTGAAGAAATGTCGGTGATGTTTCCGGTTGTGTCAAGTCGTCTAAGCCAAGTTTCAGTAATATCAAGGATGTATGTTGATGTGGATACTAATAAACCACAGAGTGAGATTGAAGACAGCGGTGAACGTTGAGTGTAGCCAGCCGACTGTTACGTCTGGTGTCCGTTCCGGGATTCATACTTACGTTAGGTGATAGCAGCAGAAGTTTGGATAATGGAAACGTCGGTTTAGAGCGGGTAATGGGCAACAATGTTCCAACAAATATTAAGACGTTTGGCGTCAGCCTATGAGGTTGGGGCGTGGTACCAGTCAGTCTAGCAAACCGGGGTCTGTATAATTCCCGGAGGCAGTTGTAAATTGGATTACATTTAAGACTTAATTAACAATTTGGGCTGACCGGTTGCTATCGTACATCTGGATAGAAATACGTTATTCAGGTAAAGTAAATTAGGAATGTCGTATCGGAATTTACTAATTTCATACAACGACAAAAAAGCAGTACAACCTGTTCGGCCTCCTAGCGACAAACATATCGTGATTACTCATGACGAAGATGACCATGAACATGAAAATAAATATATTGGTAATAATGATGATCCTGATGATGATAATAATGTTTGTTCTTAGTGATACTGATTACATACCTGATATACGTACTTCAATCACAACCATAACCTCAATCCTTAAATTCACAATACGGGCTTAAAGATCACTAAATCGCGATAAGTTAATTTATGAAATTCGCAACACGTCCATTTGTATTAGCGGAATACGCTCTATTATCACTTATAATTTCATACAGTGTTTCATTATTGCATAACGTGAATCTGGCCACTTACATGTGATAACTCAGATGCTAAACGGAGTAAATCCGTGTACAATTTTAAGTTTGCATTTCGTCTTTCCAGGAGTAAAAAGAAAGACACATGTCAACGTGAATTTGTAACTTTCTCAAGAGAGTCAATTAAGGAGAGTCATAACAGTCAAGTGATAACATAAGCAGACACCGCCTTGCACTCGTCATCTCGCATTGTGGCGATCCGTGGCGGACAAGTAGCGAACTACATGCGCCACCTGGCGAGTGCAGTTTCTACGATCTGGTCCAACATTTGACATATCTGAACCAGTAGCACCGGCAGTAGGTACCGCGGTGACTCTCTGCCCCAGCCCAGTGCCAAAGGCCATCAAACCGCCAGACCCAAGCCTCGGTGCCTCTGTTTCCACGACTCATGCATCCGTACGATCTCCACCCGGCCGAGCCGCCATTCCAGTAGTAGCAGACACAAGGACCCCACTGGCCCCAGCCCCTCCGGCTGTGTCCATTCCTGCGGCTGTACTTCAACAATTTGCTTCTTCCAAGTTTACGATTACCTTTCGCCCCGGCATGTTTTGGCGGCGGGGGTGTCGCAGGGGGTGCTGACGGGCGACGAGCTGAAGACACAACAACACATGTAAGTTAACTTTGGAAAAAGAAATTGACTTACGTCAAGGGTGCTGGTTTGACGTATCCTGGAATTTATTTTCATTCATGTTTTAATATGTAACTTTGCGAAATTAAACTGACCTTTAAAACAGTTACTTAATTTTACTTATCCATGATAATAAGGTCTTATATAATCACAATCATACAATACCTCTTTTATGGCGAACTCCAGCAACTGAAAAGAACAAACAAAATATAACAATATATCACAATGTTGACATATTCGTTGACGTGGCGTTATTGTTGCATAAATACGTGTAAAATTAGACACTTTTATCGCCCACAGACTTGCGCACACATTGCACGCACGCACGCAAGCACGCACGCATGCACACCCACATATACACGCACACTCACACACATATAAACACATACACTCTCATTCTTATATATGGCATTATGCTTTGGAATCGTGACCACCAAGCCACCCCAACTACTGAGAGGACAGGACTTGTGTGCTTTACCACCTACACCCGTCGTTAGCTTGGTTGCCAGCGTTACTTTAGGTATTTGCACACATGTGTTCAGTTCTTCTTGTAAACGGAACTCTGAGTTAGTCAAAAAACACTAACACAAATATGACAACACAGTGATACTGGCACAATGCTACATCTAGTAATAATGTACCTGTTAATTAAACAACGTATAAGTAAGCATATGCACGTATCGAAACGCACAAATCGAATCACTCAGGATATTTATCATACACAATCGCATACAAACATGCACGTACGCACGCACATGCACACACACACATACACACATGCACACACATGCACACACACACACACACACACACACACACACACACACACACACACACACATGAACATACAACATATATACACACACCACACAATATAAACACACGTAAACAAAAAAACACCCACATAAGCACACTATTGCATGTATTCGCATCATGACATGTATATTTGCACGCACGCACATCTGCATGCACAAATACAAAATTCACACCCACGCACAAGATAAACGCATAGCCAACCACGAACATACTACACAAAACACACAACACGCAACTCTCATACACAGACGCATGCACACACACATACCCATTCACAAGCTCGCGCATCCACTCGCACGCACAAAACACGCACATAATATCATACGCATACACACAACACACTATATAAACATCCGCACAAAAACACACGCCCACACATACAAAACACACACACACACATTCACACACACAACCACACACACACGCGCGCGCGCACACACACACACACACACACAAACACACACACACACACACACGCACACACACACACACACCCATACACACACAGGACATACTCACCGGACGCGTCTTCGCTGTCTTCAGTAGCATGCACACTCGCTTCATCCTCTTCATTCTGTTGATCAGACACAGAATAGGGCGTGTAAGTCTCGCGCGCGAAAACGAGGCTGGTGGCAGTTGGGGCAGGAGGTCCATATTCTCCATGTTATCATATAGGACTTTGTTTTGTTTTTCGTCGTAATACGTTTTGGTCAGTTTTTAGTTTTTGGTCAGTTATATTGTTCGATGGATTATTACAAGCAGAAGCAGTGGAACACTTTGCTGGTGACAATGATCACGGAAATCATGAATTGTAATCGATTATCATAGTTTTTAATCGATTATCATAGTGGTTGCCATGGCAATAGCGGCAAGTATTTGCGTTTGGCGATCTTGGCTAATAATGAAAAGGGCCATTTTTCGCGCAGTACAACCTGTTTGGGGCAAATGTACACATGTGTTATGATTATGTGCATTTAGTCAACTTGTCAGATATCAGTGCTTATCGAAACCACACCTAAAATGCAAATCCCGTAAAATATTTTTTAAATAGTTTATTGTGTATTATTCTTGTGCTCAGTCCCCAATCGTCTCGCTTAGTCCCCAATAAGCTCCAATCGCGCGGAGTCACGCCATGTATCGTGACCCACTTACATGCCCTGTTACTCATTTTGTCTAATAGCCGTGAATTTAGGCCAACAGTTTACGAACGAAAGACCAATATATTTGTTAGTGTATTCAACACGAAACACGTTATTTTGCATATAATTATGTAAGATAGATGGCGACAAGATATAAGAGCACGAACGTAAACACGGACCAGCACCGAGACTCACATATCTGCGATATTTACAGACAAAACGTCATATTGTATTTGTGCAATATCAACACACCTTATTTTGTGCCATTGCGTTAGTTATCATAGATAACAGTCTATATACTGTTGTCCACTAGGCAACTTCAAAGCAAGATATCCAGCAATGTGACCGTACACACTTACTTCATCAGCAGCGTAAGTCACCACAAACGCCAAGGCCAGGAAAGCAAAGAGTAAGACGACACTCGCACGCATTGTCTCTGCAATGCAACTCTGTAAGAGGATATTCAGTACAGTTATGAACATAATTGCCATTCAATAAAACATAGTCAATTCACATCCTGACATAAACTCCTTTTACGAAGTGAAAAATTCATGTCATCAGGGAAGCAGTCTTAAATGTAAAATAATCAAAACATACGCCTAACCCACTTACCTGATTCTGAAATAAGAAGGTCTTCGTTCAGATGTTGAGTCTTGCTCGGTCGGTGTTGAGTCCCACAGACCCTCTCCTTATATAGCAACCAAACCTGGCTGTCACCGATGGTAAACGTTCTCCCTTTGTCTGGCCAAAACACAAACTCAACCTTTTTATCACCATACTGACGTGCCTTTTATCACGCATCTTTAATTTATTCTGCATTAAGAAGAGTTTCCTGTCACATATATGTGTCTAAAAAGATAATTTGCATCAAATACATATTTATCTGAGAGTGTACGTCATCGTCGTTTTGGGTTTTTTCATCACAAAAAGCTAGCAATCAATATGCACAACATTGCTTTCAATGATCATAACTCTTGTTTCTTCGGCTGCAGTTATTTTAAATGTTACAATTTAACAGGTAATTTTGGTGTGTGTTTCTCCTCAATTTGAAATAGAATGTTTTGAGTCACTCGTTCACCTTACATTTCCTCAGGTGTGCGAGTAAATGGAGAAACAGAGAGTTGTGAATGTTTGTGCAAGAATAATTATTGAATAGCAGTTGCAGAATACGTCAGGTAGCAATGTGCTGGTAGCTGAACACAGGGTTTGCATCCAGCTGGAATATATTTATTATACCGATACGTTTTATTTGCAATTGTAAGTGCGGAAATGTATCAATTTCCTTATGTTGGTTGCATTGAACAATTTGACTAAAATGTGATTGGAAGTAAACACTGAATAATGCATGACGACATCACATGTTTTTTCGGCTCATAACTCAAGCATTCGCAAAAACGTACACAAATGCAAACACATAAAGCTCATGCACGCGTACGCAAGCGCACTTATACGGATTTAGCAAACCCGACCAAGGAGAGCTTAAATAATGTAAGCTACTGATGTCTACGATTACGCAATTTTATTTGTTTAACACTTTTAACGTTTTCCAATATGTTTGTTAATGTTACACGTTTCCCTTCGTTCCCCCGGTTTTCCATTACAGAAATAGTAGCCCATAGTTTTTAACTGACTGGTGTAATATCTGAAATGGAGCTCTATCAACGAAACGCTGATAATATCGCAAGTTTCCCTTTGTTCTCCCGATTTTCTATGACACAAATACTACTCTAGCGGACATATACGTTTTAATTGACAAACGTAGAAACTGAACATAAATGGAGCTTCGACAACGAAACATCATTAAAAGGCACTACGTTAAAGTTTTTTAATTTGTCCCAGCAAGTGTCTGGTAGTTTCTATCTTTTTACGAACACAAACACGCATGCGATATTGTGAATTAGCACGCATATGCCGGACGAACATGAAGATGTAAAAAAGATATATCTACCTTGTCTGCAAGTGTATTTAACGTAGTTTAATTTTGATCATTGTTTGTTTCCGTTGATATTTATCACCGTAACGTAATACTAACTGCACGTAAAATGTTTAAACACCGTGTTAAAATAAAGAATTGGTAACCCATACAATAATTAAATTACGTATATACAAGCCAATTAAGTGTACCTAAATAAATGTAATATATAGTAATAGTGTTAAGATGTGACACACTATATGAACATGTTAGAGCACATATTATAAATTAAGGCCGTCTGTCGGCTGCGACTATAACTACTCGATTTTTGCTACTGAAAAACCCTTGTCCAGTTCGCACTTTCTTGTTGTCGTGTACACCAGATATATTTCACTGCGTCTTTGTATGTCAGTGACGCAACCTGACCATACTGGCTGACGTTTTAGCTACACAAGGTGTTTTCTCTCCGCGGAGAACACCTTATTTTTCAAGTTGCAAAACAAAGTGGCTGACATTTTACTCAGACAAAAGGACACTCATTTTTAATGTTGCAAAAACAGCGTCAGGATATTCCGACTGTGTGCCGGCGAAGCAGCAATGTGCTTTGTGTGTTCGCACAAAACGGAGCAGCCGTGAAGTCGTTGTTCTAACGGTGTTGATCAAGAGCAAAAGGTACCACTAATTTAATATCACTGATGCAATGTTTTTGTCTCTTTTGTACGACAAACCACAGTTAGCGTCAATCTAATTTACTCTACGTTCACAAATGTGCAAATATTGGTTTATGTAACAACAATTCTATATTGACTGTTTTTGTACTTGATGGTTAACAACGAATTGCTCAGTGTTGTATGTTTGCTTATGCCGTAACTAAGTATGCATTTTAACTTTCTATGTTCAAGGGTGTGAGACAGTTCTCTGTAGCAGTGGTAATGAAGATGGTGGCCAAGTTCCCCTTCAAGGACCCAGTGGTGAGGAACCTAGGCTTCTCGGACCCAGAGAGGAGAGACGACATCCCTTCCTCTGCTGGTAGGTATCTTCAAAATCACCTATCTAAATTAACTATAATAAAAAAGCTAGTGATAATAACAATGTGATAATTTGTTTAATGTTGGAATGACAAAACCCTTTTTTTTTCATTAACATTGAGGCCTGTAAATTGGATATATGTGCAGGTTGTTTAGTTTATATGTTGTGATGTGATAATAAAATCATGGATATTTGTTTTTCTTATTGTTTTATTAATAATTTCATGGCTATTACTATTCCAAGTATGTGTTCGCAAAGGTCGCGTTGACCCGTTCGTGATTGCGGTAACAGCTCGCGCGCAATTTCCCCCATGGACATTTTCAAATGTTGACAGGTGTGATAATTCGTCAGTTCCTACGTTTTTGCTAGAAATATATTTCGCACAAATTACTGGAATAGAAAAAGAAGGGTTTTGTGAAATACACACCAGGCACAAAGGGCAGCAAGACGGCTATGTAGCAAACAAAAACGGCAGAAGCAGCAAGACATCAATTTGTCACATATGTGAATTTGCTTAAATGGTAAACATTCATATACTATTAACCCCATTGCGGAGTGTATAATGTTTTCTCTCATCATTTAATAAAAATAGTCCAGACCGTAAATACCTGGAACATGTATCACTCCAATTGATATACGACACATTATATGAACATGTTAGAGCAAACATATATATATATATATATATATATATATATATATATATATATATATATATATATATATATATATATATATATATATATATATATATATATGCAGCCTTCTGTCGGCTTCTACTATAACTACTCGATTTATTCTGCTGAAAAACCCTTGTCAAGTTCGCTCTTTCTTGTTGTTTTGTATACCAGAAATATTTCACTGCGTCTTTATATGTCAGCTTTACTGAGAAAAGACTATAAATCTTAGAAGTATTTTGTTAGTGAAGCAACCTGACCATATTGGCTGACGTTTTAGCTAGACAAGTTGTTTTCTCTCCGCGGGGATCACTTTATTTTTCAAGTTGTAAAACAAAGTGGCTGACATTTTACCCAGACAAAAGGATGATCATTTTTCATGTTACAAAAACACCGTCAAGATATTCCGACTGGGTGCCGGCGTAGCAGCAATGTGCTTTGTGTGTTCGCACAAAACGGAGCAGCCGTGAAGTCGTTGTTCTAACGGTGTCGTTGTTGATGTGATGAAGAGCTAAAGGTACCACTAATTTAATATCACTGATGCAATGTTTTTGTCTCTTTTTACAACAAACCACAGTTAGCGTCAATCTAATTTACTCTACGTTCAAAAATGTGCAAATGTTGGTTTATGTAACAACAATTCCATATTCATTGTTTTTGTACTTGATGGTTAACAACGAATTGCTCAGTGTTGTATGTTTGCTTATGCCGTAACTAAGTATGCATTTTAACTTTCTATGTTCAAGGGTGTGAGACAGTTCTCTGTAGCAGTGGTAATGAAGATGGTGGCCAAGTTCCCCTTCAAGGACCCAGTGGTGAGGAACCTAGGCTTCTCGGACCCAGAGAGGAGAGACGACATCCCTTCCTCTGCTGGTAGGTATCTTCAAAATCACCTATCTAAATTAATTATAATAAAAAGCTAGTGATAATAACAGTGTGGTAATTTGTTTAATGTTGGAATGACAGAACATTGTTTCTTTTCATTTTTTATTTCATTTACATTGAGGCCTGTAAATTGGATATATGTGCAGGTTGTTTAGTTTATATGTTATGATGTGACAATAAATTAATGGATATTTGTTTTTCTTGTTGTTTTATTCATAATTTCATGGCTATTACTATTCCAAGTATGTGTTCGCAAAGGTCGCGTTGACTCGTTCGTGGTTGCGGTATATATAACAGCTCGCGCGCAATCCCCCCCCCCGGACATTTTCAAATGTTGACAGGTATGATAATTCGTCAGTTCCTACGTTTTTGCTAGAAACATATTTCGCACAAATTACTGGAATAGAAAAAGAAGGGTTGTGTGAAATACACACCAGGCATAAAGGGCAGCAAGACGGCTACGGAGCAAAAACAACGGCAGAAGCAGCAATACATCAATTTGTCACATATGTGAATTTGCTTAAAGGGTAAACATTCATATAATATTAACCCCATTGCGGAGTGTATACTGTTTTCTCTCATCATTTAATAAAAATAGTCCAGACCGTAAACTACCTGGAACATATATCACTCCAATTGATATATGACACATTATATGAACATGTTAGAGCACACATAAAAATATAGCCTTCTGTCGGCTTCTACTATAATTACTCGATTTATTCTGCTGAAAAACCCTTGTCAAGTTCGCTCTTTCTTGTTGTCTTGTATACCAGAAATATTTCACTGCGTCTTTATATGTCAGCTTTACTGAGAAATGACTAAAAGTCTTAGAAGTATTTTGTTAGTGACGCAACCTGACCATACTGACTGATGTTTTAGCTACACAAGGTGTTTTCTCTCCGCGGAGATCACATTATTTTTCAAGTTGCAAAACAAAGTGGCTGACATTTTACTCAGACAAAAGGACACTCATTTTTCGTGTTGCAAAAACACCTTCAAAATATTCCGACTGTGTGTCGGCGTAGCAGCGATGCGATTTGTTTGTTGGCACAAGACGGAGCAGCCGGGAAGTCGTTGTTCTAACGGTATTGTTGTTGATGTGATGAAGAGCTAAAGGTATCACTAATTTAATATCACTGATTGTTTTGTCTCTTTTATACGACAAACCGCTGTTAGCGTCAATCTAATTTACTCTACGTTTCAAAATGTGCAAATGTTGGTTTAAGTAACAACAATTCCATATTGACTGTTTTTGTACTTGGTGCTTAACAACGAATTGCTCAGTGTTGTCTGTTTGCTTATGCCGTAACTAAGTATGCATTTTAACTTTCTATGTTTAGGGGTGTCAGACAGTTCGCTGTAGCAGTGGTAAAGAAGATAATGGCCAAGTTCCCCTTCAAGGACCCAGTGTTGAGGAACCTAGGCTTCTTGGACCCAGAGAGGAGAGACGACATCACTTCCTCTGCTGGTGGGTATCTTCAAAACCAATTATCTAAATTAATTTTACTAAAAATGCTAGTAATACACACACACACACACACACACACACACACACACACACACACACACACACACACACACACACACACACACACACACAAACACACACAAGTATCTCAGGTAGCCAACAAATTCTCTGGAATCATCCCAGCAGACAAGATCTCCAAAGGGGAAGAGGAATATGAAGAAGAATTCCAAAAGACACCAGAGGCTGATCTTCCCAAGTATATCAAGAATGAAGGTAGACTGGATGAGTACTGGGGACAGGTAAACTTGATGACGAAGGAACCAAGGTTCCCGCTCCTATCAAGAATCGCCACAGCCATGCTCACCATTCCCAACAGTAATGCTGATTGCGAAAGGGGTTTCAGCTTGGTCAGAAAGATCCAAACAGATTACAGGTCTGATATGGACAACAGTACCTTGTGTAGCCTCCTATGTGCCAACTTCAATGCCAAAGAGAAATTTTACCAATTTTAGCCCAACAAGGCACTCATGATAGCTGCAAAGGGTGCTACCTACAATTACAATAAGGAGCACCCATCCAGAAGTGAGAATTAATCAAAAGAGTTGACACTGTAAGTCTGATGACCGTGACATATTATGTGTTTATGAACTAACTCTTGTTGTTCATGTGATATGCTACTCCTCTTTTGATATTGTCAGTATTTGTCCCAAATGTTTAGCCTGTGATCCAATGGATACCATCTGTTATTCACAATGTGATAATAACAATGTGATAATTTATTTAATGTTGGACTAACAGAATATTGTTGTTTTCTTTCTTTTTTACATTGAGGCCTGTAAATTGGATTTATTTGCAGGTTGTTTAGTTTAAATGTTGTGATATGCTAATAAACTCATGGAAATTTGTTTTTCTTGTTGTTTTATTCATAATTTCATGGGTTATTACTATTCCAAGTACGCGTCCGCTAAGGTCGCGTTGTTCGTGGTTGGCTTAACAGCACGCGCGCAATCTCCCTCATGGACATTTTCAAATGTTGACATGTTCTGTGTTTATGAACTAGCTCTTGGTGTTCATGTGAAATGCTACTCGTCTTTTGATATTTTTAGTATTTGTTCCAATTTAATAGTCAATGATCCAGTGGATAACACCTGTTATTCACAATGTGATAATAACAATGTGATAATTTGTTTAAAATTGGACTTACAGAATTGGTGTTCTTTTTCTTTTTTCTTTATTTTACATTGAGACCTGTAAATTGGATATATTTGCAGGTTGTTTAGCTTAAATGTTGTGATGTGCTAATAAAATCACGGAAATATGTTCTGCTTGTTGTTTTATTCATAATTTCATGGCTATTACTATCCAAAGTATGTGTCCGCAAAGATCGCGTTGACCTGTTCGTGGTTGCGGTAACAGTTCTAGAGCAATCTCCCCATGGACATTTTCAAATGTTGACAGGTATGATAAATCGTCAGTTCCTACGTTTTTGCTAGAAACACATTTCGCACAAATTACTGGAATAGAAAAAGAAGGGTTGTGTGAAATACACACATAAAGGGCAGCAAGTCGGCTACGGGGCAAAAACAACGGCAGAAGCAGCAAGACGTAAATGTGTCACATTTGTGAATGTGATTATCACACAGTAGTGATTCATGTTGCATGCCACTTCACTGTGTATATATGATTGTTTTTGTCGTGCAAAAGAAAGCGAGCATATGCATGCTTACGCCGGGATCTTGGAGTTATAAAATCAATATATATATATATATATATATATATATATATATATATATATATATATATATATATATATATATATATATATATATATATATATATATATATATATACATCATTCGAATGATGTTACAATAAAATAATGTGAGATTTCACATTAGAACCGGACCGCTATCCATACGGTGCATTACAATTACATTTCGTCATCAAACAGCTTGAGACAACGCTGGAAAAGTTCTTAAATATTTTGTGTTGATTGGAATGATGTATGTTTCAGGTAGTTTAACTAAGCGATGAGAGAAAACATTATAAACTCCGCCATTGGGTTCATATTATATGAATGTTTACCCTTTAAGCAAATTCACCCGTGTGACAAATTGATGTCTCGCTGCTTCTGCCGTTTTTGTTTGCTACATAGCCGTCTTGTTGCCCTTTATGCCTGGTGTGTATTTCACACAACCCTCCTTTTTCTATTCCAGTAATTTGTGCTAAATATGTTTCTAGCAAAAACGTAGGAACTGACGATTTATCATACCTGTTTGTTACGCCAACCACAAACGGGTCAACGCGACCTGTGCGGACACGTACTTGGAATAGCTATAGCCCATGCAATTATGAATGAAACAACAAGAAAAAAAAATTCCATGACTTTATTAGCACATCACAACATTTAAACCAAACTACCTGCAAATATATCACATTTATAGGCCTCAAGGTAAAAGAAAACAAAAATAATAAACAATGTTCTGTCAGACGAATAGCATATCACATGAACACCAAGTGGTAGTTAATAAACACAGAACATGTCACGGCCATCAGAGTTGTAGTGTCAAATCTTTTGGTTGGTTCTCATTTCTGGTTGGGTGTTCCTTATTGTAATTGTAGGTAGCACGCTTTGCAGCTCCCAGGAGTGCCTTGCTGGGCTGAAAATGGCAACATGTCTCTTTGGCATTGATTTTGGCACATAATAGGCTACTTAAGGTACTGTTGTACATATCAGACCTGTAACCTGTTTGGATCTTTCTGGCCATGCTGGAAACCCTTTTGCAATCAGCGTCACTGTTGGGAATGGTGAGCATGGCTGTGGCGAGTCTTGAAAGGAACGGGAACCTTGGGTCCTTCGTGATCAAGTTTACCTGTCCCCAGTACTCATCCAGTCTACCTTCATTCTTGATATACTTTGGTCGTTCAGCCGCTTGTGTAATTTGGAATTCTTCATATTCCTCTTCCAATTTGGAGATCTTGTTTTTCCTGGGATGATCCCAGAGAATGTCTTGGCTACCTAAGATACTGCAAGAATATAAAAATAAAAATAAACCTTTGCGTTCATTGTTTGTATAAAGAATTACATACATGTATGTATTATAATAATGTATCACCAATATCACTAGCATTTTTATTATAATTAATTTTGATAATTGCTTTTGAAGATACCTACCAGCAGAGGAAGGGATATCGTCTCTACTCTCTGGGTACACGAAGCTTAGGTTCCTCACCACAGGGTCCGTGAAAGGAACTTGGCCACCATCTTCTTTACCACTGCTACAGAGAACTGTCTCACACCCCTGAACATAGAAAGTTAAAATGCATACTTATTTAAGACATAGGCAAACAGACAACACTGAGCAATTCGTTGCTAAGCACTGAATACAAAACAGTCAATATGGAATTGTTGTTACATAAACCAACATTTACATGGAGTACGTTACCTGCAGAAAGCAGTCGGTGCTGATGGACTGATGTCCTCTTCTGCTTCTACCATATGTGTCCTTGCTGCAGAACCCACAGCCAGAATAGCATCTGGAAGTTGGTTCTCAGGGTTTGCAAAGATTACACCAGTCACACGGGATGCCTCACGGATCACCTTTGCCTTCACGAACTTTGCAAGGAACTTCTTCAGTAGACGTGTCATCTATTCTTCCAGGAACCCAATCCTGCTCTCATCTGCCTGAAAAAGTCATAATAAACATTATTTCTAAAATGTAAAACACTTATTTTATCATATAACACAAAACACGAGTTTATCATGTCATATACATTATATTATCATATATTATCAGTTATTCAGGTACACAATCCTTAAGACACACCGCGTTATTGCAAAGTTTTACTCTTCTCATCTGTCATAGTGGTGACAATTGGCGGACTTTAAGCGAACCACTGGCGTCGTCGGCTGACTGCAGTCTTTACCAACAGACCACTCGTCAACGTTACGCATTTACAATGCACACAAAGGCACTCTCTTTCTAGCACAGTGCCAAGAGCCACCGAACCAGCCCCATACTTTTGGGTATCTGCCTCCATATGGCTCCTGCATCCACAACATGTCAGCCTGACCCAGCACCTCTCCAAGCAAAAACGGCAGAAGCGACAAGACATCAATTTGTCACATCTTTGAATTTGCTTAAAGGGTAAACATTCATATGATGTGAACGCATGGCGGAGAGAATAATGTTGCTGTCATTGTTTAGTTAAAATAGTCAAGATCGTAAACTACCTCAAAGATATGTGTAATCAACACAAAACCTTTAAGAAACCTTCTAGCAATGTATCCAGCTGTTTGAAGTCATTGTAATGTACCGTATGGATAGCGGTCTGGTTCTGATGTAAAATGTTACATTATCATACTATAAAGTATACCTCAATTATTCTTACAGCACCATGTGACAACAGAATTGGAGTTCACGTGGATATATATATATATGTATATATATATATGTATATATATATATATATATATATATATATATATATATATATATATATATATATATATATGTATATATATACATATATATATATATATATATATATATATATATATATATATATATATATATATATATATATATATATATGTATATATATACATATATATATATATATATATATATATATATATATATATATATATATATGTATATATATATATATATATATATATTTATATATATATATATATATATATATATATATATATATATATATACACATATATATATATATATATATATATATATATATATATATATATATACACTCACATACGCAAACATGCAGTCGTAGAACAGCACGCAAACATAATAATTATATACACCGACCTAAACACATACACACATAAATACTCATGTACAAGAACCTCACGCCTGTACGCACGCACGCATACAGACACACATGTTCACACAAACATATACAAACACATAGGCACACAGAAACAAACACACTCAAACACACACGTCGCGCGCGCAGTTTCACACCCTGGCATTCAAGGTACTGTAAAGTTTTTGTATTGAAGTAGTGAACACGAAATACACATATAGATATGAACGAACTGTTAACGTCGTGCCTTTGTCACATCAACAACGCGAGCATTATAATAACGACGTCAAATTCCCTGCTGCGTAGTTTCATGCGAACGGAAATGACACATTACAGTCATTCGGTCGGAACATCGTGACAGTGGAAGTGATCCCTGCCGAGCAAAATAGACACATCTTTTAACTAAAATGTTAAGACAGAGTATTTCAAATCAATGTTGTCTCTGGTGTCTCAGGTCTGCGTAACTAGTACACTCCGGAAGCGGTTGTGCTGGAATTCATGGACAAAATCGTGCTTAAAACTGACACATACCCTCGCAAGCACAAACATATACCTGTATACGGAAGCACGCATGCATGCGCAACTTCATACCATAAATCAGCGAATACCTCGATTTGTACCCATGTCTAATGATGTGGCGCTTATTTTGGTGGCAACTTCTTAAGGTACAACGCACAGACTCATGCACGTAGGCAAGTGCGGATACGCATGCACACCCATCACACACACACAGGCAAATACACATACACACACACACACATACAAACACACACATACGCACATGCACCCACACGCACCCGCACACACACACTCACACACACACACACACACACACACACACACACACACACACACACACTCACACACTCACGCCCACACGCCCACACGCCCACACGCCCACACGCCCACACGCCCACACGCTCACACACACTCACACACACACACACACACACACACACACACACACACACACACACACACACACACACATACACACACTGACCCGGATACGGATACGGACATACACATACATACGCATACTCACGCATATACAGACACGCCCATATACGCTAGGATGTTAGTTTTAAGCTTTTCACTCTTCGCACTAACAGGAAAAAACATAATGTGATCTTAGTGATACCTGTGTACGTTAAGCACATATACATAAACTACGTTAGAGCAACGACGCCAAACCACCCGCTACACAGTTTAGGGCATATTTACTTGACATATTGCTGCTAGGCAGGCGGAAGATCGTGGCGGTGTTCTTGCAATGTCAAGGTGACCTCCACAGTGACAAAACTATGTTGTTATTTTACAAATTCATCACTCAGATGCCACTTGACTTCTTGTGCCAAAGCGTACAATTGTAGATCCATCGTCTGGACGGATGATTCCTGTCCAAGGCTCTTCGTCAGTCGCTTGCACTGTGCCATGGACGTGTAAAGCGTACGCTTGTCACTTGGAGGGGCATCAATGATTGGCAGATGATCTCTGTGTGTCTTTGTCTTCAAGTGACGAGGTTGGGGTACTGAGATTTGATGATTGTATCCTTTCCATAAAGGAGCAACTATCTTTTCTGGGGGCTCGCTCGGTTCGATGTCTGGAAGTACTCCACGTGGTACCATCCTCAGCAATAACTATGTTGTATCTTTGGTACCATTGGTTGCTTGGTTGCAAAGCTTCAGGTCATTCATTTTCTTGACAGCGTCATGGGTTCTGGGAGGTACAGGACGTGTCGGAGGCAGTTGGTAGGGTTCACGTTCAACAAACTTGAGAACTTCATCCGATAGCTTGAGAGACTTGTCCTTCATACGAGGGATGGCTATCTTCTCAGATACGCTTGACACACATTGATCTTGAAACATGAACCTTGCCAGTGCATGAAATGTACCCTTCCCATCTTTAGTTTCAACATTGATATCTACGTTGTCTGTACCCTCGTGCATCAGCCCATTGCCCACTTCTCTATTGTCTGGTTTCTTCAAATCAGTGGGCACATATGTTGGTATGTTGTCAACTGCAACAGTTTGAGAAGATGTAAGTGTGTGTTGAGCAGCGCTTGTCTTGTACCTACGTAGTTCGTCATATGAGACACAATACCCTAGACCACTTACAACATCGATCAGTTCGGATGAACCAAAGACATGGTCCAGATAGACAGCAGTGCCTAAGGGTTGAGGGGTGACAGTATTCCCTGACATACACATAATTATTTCAGAAAGTGTCACAGCTTTCAACTTGGTCTCGGAGGATGCTTCGCTGAAAGGAAGCACATTTTCAAAAGCATTTTGGTCAACCATCCACAATGCTGCTTGAAGTAGAGACAGAGGTACGTATTTCTGGCACTCCTCAATTTCCAGATCAGATGGTTCTGGATAATAAGTAATGTTCTGTGTCATTGCAGCAATATCTGCCCTCAGTAAAGACACAACTCCATAGATAGCTTGATCTTTTGACTGAATTTGAGATGTATAATTTTGCTCCTGATTGTTTGATGGCCAGTCGGTATATTCTTCACTTGAGATGCACATCTCCGAACCCTCATCCGCAGATACGTCAAATTCCAAGAGTGCGGCTGCACTTGTGCTACATTGAACCTCTTCAGGTGCAAATTTGCGCGACTGTGCAGGCTTATTGGTTTCAATTTTGTCGTTCAGTCCGAGATATTTTGAGAGACACAATTTGTTACCACGGTGATATCTACAGTCGGCAGCAACCATGTCCTTGCACTCTATTCCATTCAGCCTGAGAATCATGTCGGTATCACCTTTTCGAATAGCTTCTGCATGTACATGTGCAAAGATGTTATCTTTATCTGTGATCAGTGTCCAGCCTCGCTTTCGGTCTCTTTTACATCTCCTATCACAAGACTTGGCACACACAAAACAGAGTTCTTTGAAATTGAACGAGGAGCGCTTTGGTCGTACATTCTGTTCAGAAAGATAAGCATGTGGACGCTTCAGTAGATAACTTGATCTACAGTTATGGTGATATTTCACTGATATTTTCCCAGCTACAATATCATCCTCTTGAGCATTCACTTTGGCTAATAGCTTTTCATTGTCATTTGCTGCTCGAATGCTGTCGAAAAGTACTTGGATTTTTCCAAGATCGGGATATCCCACATCTTGCTTGTGTTCAAAATGTTTATCACACAGCCAACATTTGCCAAGATGGACATCTGAATTCCGAGATTTCTTGGGATGTGGACCAAATTCAAAGGCACAATCCATTATTCTGAAAACCAAAAAATAGAAAACATTAACAATTGTAAATTTTTCTGTGGTACATGTAAACAAATTGGTGCCTCATATGTCGGCCATCTTGGGGTCTTTGAAGTTTCTCAGTAGTGGAGACGTCCATCTTCAATGCCTGCAGAAACAAATATTTCATTAGCATGATCATTGAAGAGCCCTGTGCTAAAGATATTCATTCTTTTGCTGTAATAACACTGCAACATCACAATTAGTGCATATGAAAACATGCATAGGGAATTTGGGGAAATAAAAAAGTTGATTCAGCTTTATAGGTAAAGCAGCCATTTTCATTTATTGGTCATCTTGGATCACATCGGGCCTCTTCTATGTGGGGAAGAAGACTGCTATGAAGATTATTTCGAACCACGGTGCTGTGAAGTTCACGGCTCTATCGGCACTAGCTGAAGATGATACCACTGCAGCAGTAGATGCGGCCCGGGTGATTGTTTCAATGTGGTACGACAGTGCAGAAAAACATAAGCAACTCCACGGAGATCTCAACCGTCTACGAACAAAGATGGTAAGTACCAGAGACATAGCGGTGCTGTAAGAGTCGGTCGGCCAAATGACATTTGAGGGGTTACAATTTTCATGAAATAATTACATTTTGGGATCTATACCATGTGATAGTATATGGTGTTGGCACCTTTGTGCAACATTTTGAAAATCGGGTTTAAAGTTACCCCCACCCTAATTTTTTCACTTCAATCGAGATACAACAAATACGTAGAAATGGGCATAACTTGTCAACCCATAGGGATATAATCATGATTTTTGTGTTGATTTATAGATAGTTAATCCCCCTGAATTGAATAAACAGCAATGCGAGTTACTCGGAGAAGTCCTTCGCGACGAAAATCCAATATGGCCGCCAAATTTATATTTTTTTACCAAAATATACACAATATTTTCATGATATGAAAAGTAAGGACCATATGACTCTGTCTTAATGAAACCATGTCCTCTCGATAACCATTCTACAACAGAATCAGCTTACTGCATCTTGATATCCGGAGATAAACATCCCAATTGAGGTCATTTTCAAAATGGTCCCCTCGATATCGCGACATTTTCGGAAATATTGCTTTAATGTATGCACGTGTGTTCACGGCGAGTGATAAATTTGCTTGTAGAATTGTTGTAGTACATGTTTAATTCAGTTCGTGTCTTGTGTTTTGAAGGATGTGGCGAATCGGAGGTTGTTCTCAGTGAATCGGAAGGAACATTTGGCGTGGATGCAGATCAATATGTAGACGATATGTCGTGTGTATGGAAGACTCAGGTAGATCCAAATAAGGTAAGCACATTTGTGTAATTTTTAAATATATTTTAAAACAATTCTATACAGTGTATATTATACAACACAACACTATGATGTGTTTATAACATTTCATGTAGTTTACGTACATATGATGTTGTATGCAAAGAATGAAAATAGAAAGCCTGAGGCAACCATTTTCTTTTGCGCAGGTCGTTAAGTTGGAATTTCAGAGCTTCGACGTTGAGTATGAAGAGAACTGTGACAACGATGTAGCGAAGGTGTTTGATGGTCCGGACAATTTGGCACCACAACTTGGTTCCTTCTGCGGGAACGAGTTGCCAGATGATGTCGTATCGGCAGACAACACCGTATATGTGTCTTTTGAAACTGATTCCTCAACCAAGTGGGACGGTTTCGAGATAAAATACACTGCAGTCGATTCAGGTAAGAACACTTTAGGGAATTCCAGATTACGCAGGGATAATATCAGGACATCGAGTCGGGATACATTTCATTAGGAAGGATTCGGGGTCACTTTTGTCATGTATCGGACTTCACCATTTTATGTCTCCTCGTTT
>OZ024860.1:42721160-42748660 GCA_964017155.1 Oasisia sp. SBJ-2009
TGGCAATGAAGTGACCAACTGGAATGTCCATCCTACAACAATATGTTTGGTCAACATGGCGATCTAGCGATCTACTCTGCCGGTACAACCTATCCACCTTTGATACCGTGACCATCTTATTGAATATATTGCAAATAATGTCATAGATAACTTGGAGGCAAAACTGTCATGACGTTTTAGAAAACGAGTACACATTAGTAATCGAAAGAGGCTGTTTTGATCAGTAGTGTGTGCTATTGTGTAACTATATGTATATTTATATATATATACATATATATATATATATACATATATGTATATTTATATATATATACACATATATATATATATATACATACATATATGTATATATATATATGTATGTATGTATGTATGTATATATATAAGCTACCCACCGGACATGTGTGGTTATTGCCCTCTTGACATGGAAACGACATTGTCGCGTTGGTGAAGTGTCGGTTGAAGCTACCGTTGGTCGGCACAAGAACCTGTTGCAGGAGCACGTCATGTTCCTCTCCTGTGATAAATCATACATTATAATACACAACAAATACAATATAGTTATGTCTAGACGTTTTGTGAATGCCCAGGATATAGTACACTTCATCATACCCACACGCACGCACGCACGCACGCACACACGCACGCACGCACACACACACACACACACACACACACAAACACACACATGCAGGCACTGACCCTTTCCCTTTCCCTTTCCCTTTCCCTTTCCCTTTCCCTTTCCCTTTCCCTTTCCTTTCCCTTTCCCTTTCCCTTTCCCTTTCCCTTTCCCTTTCCCTTTCCCTTTCCCTTTCCCTTTCCCTTTCCCTTTCCCTTTCCCTTTCCCTTTCCCTTTCTCTTTCTCTTTCTCTTTCTCTCTTTCTCTCTCACTATGTATGTATGTATATATGTATATATATATATATATATATATATATATATATATATATATAAATAAATATATATATATATATATATATATATATATATATATATATATATATATATGTCTCTCTTTCTTTATCTATCTATCTATCTCTGTGTTTTTCTGCTTATCTCTCTGTCTCTATGTCTGTCTCTGCATCTCTTCATCTCAATATGTCTTTTTCATTCTCTCTGCCACTGCCTCTGTCTCTCCCTCTCCATTGTGTATCTCTGTTTCACCTCTATCTCTTTCTCTCTGTACCCTCCCTCTCTCCCTCTCACTCCCTCTCTCACTTTCGCTCGGCTTGTCACGCGAAGGTAAGCATATATGCACGCAGGCGTGCACAAAAACAATACAAAACTGAAGATAATATCATTACAGCCATATGGTGAAATGCACCAGTGCATATTAATCAAAATGAATGAAAGAAATTGCCCAAACACCAACTAGTCATATTAACAGTTACACAATTGGCGCACTCACCGTCGGTGTATTTCCATCCCGTCATTACACATGTCCCATTCGGTATTCCAGTCTCCGGCAGACACACTGGCGCCACCTCCTGGCGAAACTCAAATCTGCTCTTCAATTTGATGACGGCAATGTCGTTGTCCTCTTTTCGTTCCAGCATGTTCTCGGGATGGATGACTATGGTATCGATCAACAACGTCGACTCTGTATCATTCTTCAATGAGATGTCGTGATCTCCGACGATGACGCGCAACTGTGACGATTTGATCTGATCTCTGCAACAGGTTTGATTTGCGAATAGCACTACGGAATTCTGTTTTGTTTAAAACTACATTTTCTCTATGTTAAGACCACGTATTCCTTATGTTGTCAATGGTTTACATTGTAACATTGTAAGTCTCAAGTCGAATTGTCTGAATATCTATATATATATATATATATATATATATATATATATATATATATATGTCCCATTTGGTGTAAATCACGATATCTGATAAAAAGGAATCTACATGTATACATTGAATGCTTTCATATCTACTTGCCTCATATCAGCTTTATATACATATAAGACATATACGGCTTTATTCACGAAACATGTATATAAAAAAATAGTAAATTCAGCAACGTCATACGTACACGCAGTGAGCTGCTGTGACAATCCACTGGTGGTCCAGGACACTTCCACTACACACGTGACCATAGCGCAACACGACAATGCTGACCACCCACGGCCAGGAATGCTTCTTTGCATCAGAGCCACGAGAACGTTCGGGGATCTCTGGGGCAATTGTAGGTCGTCCACATACATCGGAAACTGCGAGGGACGAAATAACAGCGTGTACCCGGAGATATCTACATACATGCACACACATGGACGCGGACGTAGATATGCAAGCAAACAAGCACGCACGCAGGCAATTAATCGCATGAAGAGAAATACACGCACACATTCATGCATGCATACATACATACATCGCATACAAACACACATACATACATACATACATACATACATACATACATACATACATACATAAATACATACATGCATACATACATACATACAAACATACATTCATACAAACATAAATACATACATACATACATGCATATAATAATAATAATAATAATAATAATAATAATAATAATACAGTTTTTATATAGCGCTAATTCCCGCATGGCGGATCGATGCGCTGCACAAGAAAAATACTAAAATTAATGTATATTAATAAATAAAAATGTAAATTATATAAATGAATATAAATCATACTAACTCGCAAATCTTTGTATGTAAATTATATAAATAAATTATATTAAACACTGCTTTTAAGATGTATAGTACTAAAACATGGTATGCAAATTATATATATATATATTAATATAAAATTAAAACCCTTTCTAAGACTCTGTACGTAAACATACATATAAATCTATAAATTAATCTAAAACATAAACACTAATTAAAATATTATTACACTAAAAAGAAATGATAATGCAATGTCCGTCATTTTAAAACAATTTAAATTAATTGAAATGTCTACTAAAAAGATATGTCTTTAAATACTTTCTAAATATGGGTAATGTCCCGGACGCACGAATGTTCACAGGTAGTTCATTCCACAGTCGAGGTGCTGCTGCGCCAAATGCCGAATCACCAACACACTTCTTTGTCATGCCTTTGTGCAGTGTTGGCGCATAGTTCTGGCGTAGGCGTCCGTCACGCTTTCGTGGTTTAACAAGTTCTGCCAGATAAGACGGCGCCAATCCATTCATGCATTTAAAAGTCATTACCAACATTTTGAAGGCGATTCGGCTCTCAACTGGCAGCCAATGCAGCTCCTTCAACACTGGTGTGATGTGGTCATGTTTATTGGTACGTGTTATTAGCCTTGCTGCATTGTTCTGGACACGCTGTAGCCGAGCTGTCTGTGTTAACGGGATGTTATGCAACAGTGAGTTGCAGTAGTCGAGTCGAGATGTGACGAGTGCATTGACTGCACTTTTCGCGGCTTATGTTGTTAGATAGTGCCGTATTGATGACAGTCTGTATAGATGGTAGTTACATGCGGCGCACACAGCAGTCACATGATCTGTCATCGTCAGATGTTGATCCATGTGCACTCCCAGATTCCTTATGCTGTGTGATGGTGAAACCGTATCATCGCCAATTGTCAAGGAGCAACCTCCGTACACCTTAAGATGATGTTTTGAAGTAAAGATCATCATCTTAGTTTTTTCATCGTTTAATTTCAGCATGTGCACCGCCATCCATCGTCTGACTTCCCCAATACAGTCGGTGAGTCGCCTCGCAGTTTCCACTTGGTCGCCGGGTTTAGCGGGATTGTACGACGCATATAATTGAATGTCGTCGGCATATTTATGATATTTTATGCCATGTCTTTTGAATATCCGCTGCATTGGGGTGGTGTAAAGAGTGAACATGACAGGTCCGAGGACCGAGCCCTGTGGCACTCCACTCTATACACACGTACACACATACACACATACACACACATACATATATACATACATACATACATACATACATACATACACACATACACACATACACACATACACACATACACACATACACACATACACACATACACACACACACACACACACACACACACACACACACACACACACACACACACACACACACACACACATACACATACACATACACATACACATACACATACACATACACATACACATACACATACACATACACATACACATACACATACACATACACATACACATACACATACACATACACATACACATACACATACACATACACATACACATACACATACACATACACATACACATACACATACACATACACATACACATACACATACACATACACATACACATACACATACACATACACATACACATACACATACACATACACATACACATACACATACACATACACATACACATACACATACACATACACATACACATACACATACACATACACATACACATACACATACACATACACATACACATACACATACACATACACATACACATACACATACACATACACATACACATACACATACACATACACATACACATACACATACACATACACATACACATACACATACACATACACATACACATACACATACACATACACATACACATACACATACACATACACATACACATACACATACACATACACATACACATACACATACACATACACATACACATACACATACACATACACATACACATACACATACACATACACATACACATACACATACACATACACATACACATACACATACACATACACATACACATACACATACACATACACATACACATACACATACACATACACATACACATACACATACACATACACATACACATACACATACACATACACATACACATACACATACACATACACATACACATACACATACACATACACATACACATACACATACACATACACATACACATACACATACACATACACATACACATACACATACACATACACATACACATACACATACACATACACATACACATACACATACACATACACATACACATACACATACACATACACATACACATACACATACACATACACATACACATACACATACACATACACATACACATACACATACACATACACATACACATACACATACACATACACATACACATACACATACACATACACATACACATACACATACACATACACATACACATACACATACACATACACATACACATACACATACACATACACATACACATACACATACACATACACATACACATACACATACACATACACATACACATACACATACACATACATACTTACACACATACATACATACATACATACATACATACATACATACATACATACATACATACATACATACATACATACATACATACATACATGCGTACATACAACCACATACATGCATGTATACAGAAATGCATATACACCCATACATACTTACATATATACACATGCGCATGCATAATTCATAAGCAAACTCTTTTTCCCTCTCTCCTTTCTCCTTTTCCTTCTGCTTCTCCTTTCTCTCTCTCTCTCTCTCTCTCTCTCTCTCTCTCTCTATATATATATATATATATATATATATATATATGTCTTTCTTTCTTACTATCTCTCTATGTTTTTATGCATCTCTGTCTCTATGTCTGTCTCTGCATATATTCGTCTCAATCTGTCTCTATCATTCGCTCTGCGTTTCTCTCCATCTCATTCCGTCTCACTCCGCCTTTCATTGTCTCTCTTCGTCCCTCTATATATCTCCGTGTATATCCACACACGCTTATATTATTTGGGTTTGAATACGCGTGCATTTGATAGTGCATGTGTACATATGTACACACCCACGTGAATATGAATAATGGATGATAAGACAGTATAAGCCGGACACTATACGTTGACTGTGTTATCCTAATACATCTCTACAATTAGTGCAAACAACTGTTAATCCCATGCGCCACCTACCATGTTTCACAGAGCGTGCAGTATACGTGATCACAAAACCGTTCCTTGTCACGGAACCGTCAGTCTTGAAGACGACCAACAAACTATTGCCCGACGACGTCACATCGCCAGGCAGGTTGTCGCCACATAAAGTGTAAGTGTCACCTGCAACTTCACTGTCCGAAATGACAAGGCTGTCGTTGGCACAATCTTTCGAGTCTTGAACATCAAACCCCTCGAACGTAAGGTGAACCCGCTGGAAGGAAACATGGGATATAAAAAATACATAAATTATATTGATGCTCCATTACAGACTCTACATCACACGTGGCGGTATGTGTGTATGTTTTGTTTTGGAATGTATTCTTCCTGACATGCAGTCATCGCTTGGTAAGCTTTGTGTTTGTGTTTTAAATAACGAAAGACACGTTTGGGGTTAGATTTACCATGACATCTCCAATAGAATATACCAAGACAACATTATGTTTTGTGTGTGTGTTCGGCATTCATGTTTGATGGTTTTCATACATTTTGCTGTAAAGGGACAAGTCACGTGACGTATAATTGAGACAATATACATTAGTTTAGCATTCACTTTGACAATTTGATGTAGTCTTCCTTCTAGGCAGGTAAGTTCAGCTTACCATGCTGGACTCAACTGTTATCTGCCATTCACAATATAGATCATTTGTATACTGAAGATTCGTGATCCAGAGCTGTCCTTCTGCCCCCGTCAAATGTATTCTAGCGCTACTGCATGGTTCTGAAAATACGTATTTTATTAATACTGTAATAAGTGTTCTGTTATAAAACAAACATAATGGAGTAGTGTAAATAAATACAGAAGATATTCGTGTATAGTACATGGTTTATTGTTTTCAGTGCTAGAATGATAACACACTTGACTGTAATTTGGTGTTTTCGTACTCGGCATGACTTACTCACATTGAGGAACAACACACAATTACAAATGTAATATCATTGTCAATGCCATGCTCAGATAAATAATATATATATATGTATGTATATATATATATATATATATATATATATATATATATATATATATATATATATATATATATATATATATATATATGTATGTATATATATATATATGTATATAAAATAAATATATGTATATATATATATATATATATATTTATATAGTAACAACAATCAACACGTCACAGGTTCATCCCCGATTGGCGCGTCCGTTGATATGCATGCTGTGTAGTTTGGGCAATGTTTTTTTTTCATTTAACATCACTGGCACTTTAGTGATTGTCTTGATTTGATTGCAATCAGTATAGCTTCATTACCGCTTTATAGTTGTTGATCACCAAACCAAACTGTTGTAACGAACGGAAAGGAATATATATGTTTTCATACTCACGTGTTTGCAACTCTATGGCATCATATTTAATCTCGAAACCACTGCCTGCCAATGTCCTGTCGGTTTCGAAAGTTACGAACAGGGAATTGCTCCCGGAAATGACGTCACCCGGAAGCATGCTTCCACAGTACGTGCCCAGCAACGTTGAACTGTTGTCGCTGTCATAGACGCTGACCTTGTCGTAGCTGCACGTATCACTGAACTGGACATCGAAACGGACGAACTCGAGACGAATAATCTGCATTTTGAATAACCAATGGAGTGTTGGAAATAAATGATATGCAGTGAAGTCATATTATTACGTCACAGACCAACACATTGGGTACAGGAAGATGGAAAAGTAGCATCATGTGTGTCAGGATTAATAACCGAAAACATACTTTGTCAAATGGAATTAGCATAGCACTACACAAACAAGTTCACAGTAGCTGTTTACACATTGTTCAGTGGACACGTTCAAGTCATAATATATGCTGTATTTCGTATTGCCTACCTTGGTAGTTTCGACTTGAATCTTCCAACTACATTCCAACCGGTTTTCATATTGCGTCTTTGAGATGCCAAACGTTCCTTGCGGACCTGTCATCATCGCTGGAGAGCCACCACATCCTGAAGTGATCGACAACAGTCTGCTGTTTGACACGTGGTCATACCATTTATTGTATATGTTGTTCTACCCAAGCATAAATCGCATGGTCATGCGTATGATACAGGCAAGCTAATTAAGACACATGGGCCTCATTAACAATAACACAGTAAACCTGATATTAAATACAAACAATATATCTCAATTAACATATGAAACTCATCCTTTACAAAGCCAAAAATCAATTTCAGCTTACGTCTAGCGCATAGGTCAAATTTAAAAATGATATTATAATAAATTTGCAATTTATATAAAGTTGCCACCTATTCCGAAGTATACTTGAATATTAACTTAATTACCGGCAGCCGGAACAAAGGCGGAATATTGGATTGTAAAGCCAGCGGAGGTATCTGAGCCGTCAGTCGTGAAGGTCACAAACACAACGTTCCCCGTGGATTTGACGTCACTCGGTAGAACATAACCACAGAGGGTGCTTATCAATGGTGCAGTGGTGCCATATCCGTCATAGATCCTCAATCCGTCGTAATGACAATCACTGCTTCCTTCGATGCTGAATTTTAGGAATTGCATTCGTACACGCTGAAACACATCAACTGTGAGTTACAACCAACAAATCACATGACATCCACTTTTAGTAAATAATGTCATACTAACACGCAACCTTTCGGGTATTATAAGCGTATCACCTTTGATGGGCCAATGTCCATTTACCATCTTTCTCTGTTAGTTAGTTAGTTTAATTGGACAGCACGTATTTTGTCTACCGACTGGCACCTGAACTACTAGACTAGAATTACTACTAATATAATGAAAAGTTATTTCCTATCCAGTAACTATAAAGTTATTTACTATCAAGTAACCTGTGTGTGGAGTCATGTTAACGATAGTACGAGTAACTCTGTTGTCGGCTTGCTGTTACAATTGCGGATGTAAAATAACACTCTATATTTTACAATAGAGAGCCGAATATATTATTGGTGCATCTACTTAGGGGCGCCATTTTATATACATGTCTGTACATTCGTTTCACTAGATAACCTGTCCCTAACTTAACGACTGGTTGTGTATTTAAACAGAAAACACAAGATTAGAAACACTCGTTTACTTTTCCAAACATTCATAGTAAAAATAGCAAGGGTAAATAAGGCTACCCTAATCACTTAAATATTGTCTACCTGTGTAAAAGAGTAGTCACCAATGTTAAATATAGAAGTACACATAGTGTTAGACAGTATTTGTCATACTGTATTTTCATAAATGACCTACAGCATTAGGTGCGACCTGAATCCTCCACCGACATCTCATGTAGTCCGTATACTGGTCAGACGTGATGCCAAGCGTTCCTCGGGGTCCGCTGAGTGGCGCCACTGATCCACTGCATCCTTCAATGTTAACATACAATCAGTGTGTTCGATGGCCATTGATAGTCACTTGTGATAAACATTACGTCGATGAGAACATACTGCTAAAAATGTGCATACGTTTTCCATATGATTTATGTGAATGTTACTAAAGAATAAACGCCTCCATCAAGTAAAATGTATTACACACATACATTGTTTTAAAATATGTGATCAGGGAATGAAGAATGCATCAGATTAACTGTTGTCCTGAAAGTAGCCTGAGGACACAACACAAAGATAACAATCAAACGTGTTTAGGCAGAAATTAAGCAACATGCTTAGGTACATTTTTATTTGTGTAAGTCCATAGTTGATATGGATGTGCAGAGTTAGCCAACACGACGTTTGCTAAATAATAATGTGATTTTAGTTTTGCGATATGCGTATTTTAAATACCTCTAAGACCGGCGCGGTATCTTATCCTGAAGCCTGGTCCAGTAATCGAGTCATCGGACAAAAATGTCACGAAGACGACGTTCCCGCTGGCTGTGATAATTCCAGGTAGAGAACTGCCACACAGGGTGCGTATCAGTGGCGCAGTGTCGTTACTCCCGTCGTAGATGTCCAATCTGTCGTATTCACAATTACTGGATTCCTCTAGTCCGAATTTATCGAAGAGCAGCTGCACTTGCTGAAAACCAAAGTACCCGGTTATACACATTTACATGACTCTTACTATATCAACACTAGTTTTTACGAAGGCGCTCGACGTCTATGCAACATCCTGGGGGAGTCTTGCAGCTGACCGCACGAGGTAGAGAAATACACTGAACCAACACATAAAGACAGGGGAAGAGAAACTGTTGAACGCAGCAGAAGACAAGCGGATACACAGAAAGGCTCGAAACAACTCCAGCAGACCAGAGACAATACACAAATGCGACCTTTGTGGTATTTCTGCCTCTCCCACATCGGTCTTTTTAGCCACAGGCGACGCTGCCCCAGCCGAGCAGACAGTCATAACTGCTAGTATGCTTCACCCATGCTCAGCCATGACCGAATGAGCCTTCTACCACGACTTCTACGAATATACTAGTTGTCGTGGTGTTTGCGTGTGTATAGATGGACGTAGTAGTGTGACAGTGGACAACAGATGTTCGAGAGTAATCACATAACAATTATTGAGTGAAAGTAGTAATAAGTTACGCATAGTATAAAAATAATAATTATCGTAGATGTAAAAGACGCACACCGCCGTGACCGGTATGTTTGAGCGACGCCGTCAGAATACACAATTGATTAATTAAATACCTTCACAGACGCGAGGGACAACTCACATTCTCGCATCGTCTTCTAGCAAAACAGAGTTATCAAAATACACATAGAGCAGGTCTGCGTTCGATGCAGATAAATCAATTCATGAAAGTCCGTTAAGTTGTCGTGCATTGCTATAATGCTATTAAAAACATACATGCCTAACACATGAAACATGTATATCACTGTCACAGCGTCAACAAAGCGTTACACTGCATCACTGTTGACGGTAGCAAGCTGGGTGTTATTCGTGAGAAGTCGAGCTGTTAAAATCGAGTGGTTTTGCAATTAATCTCTATGTTAACGAACGGCCTAATATGGCCTTTGTGCATCCGCGGTAGGCCAAATAGCAAATTTGGCATTAATTACTGATTCACATTGCACCCAGTAAGTTCGCGTTCTCGTCGATATATGCACTGCATTAATTAATAATGTATGCTTAGTGATTGGCGTTATTTCAACAGTACGGAGTATCACCTGGCTTCCGTCAAGTTCGATCTTCCATTGGCATTTCTCGTTGATGCTGTAAGAGTATCCTGTCGTTCCAAACTCTCCGTCTGGCCCAGTCAACGAAGTAAATCGATTGCACGACCCTGTATGAACAATTACAACATGGTATGTTTTGATACCTATGCCACGTCGGCGTCTAAACAACAAAATATATACATGTCGTCGTGGTTTATTTTTCACTGCAACTGATTTTGATTCAGGGAAACCAAACCCACATTTTACGGTTTTTCATGCGGGATGTGTAGATTATATATATATATATATATATATATATATATATATATATATATATATATATATATATATATATTAAATATTAGTATATGTATACATAAACAATAACAAATCGTGGATATATCCAGGCAACTTCTATAAGTCTAGCGACCATGTTGACTTCACTCTCAGGATTCGCGTACAACAGATCTACTCCTATTTCCCATTCATACTGGGTACCAAAATATATAAACCAGTCTATGATTAAGCTGACACAGACTCTGCTTGCACTATCCATATTACACAAAAGAAACATTGTAGTATCGATATAAAAATCACAATCGTGAATACATTACATTTAAATTGCATGTGGTGTTTTAATTTTCACCAGGATTTCAACGTTGAATGAAGTAAACTCTAATTATACATGAAACACTCTTATGCCAGATGTGCACCTTCACAATAATCATTCAGCCATTTGAGAGTGATGCCGACACATTTATGTGTAAAACTATTGCAACAGTACCGTTGATCGAGAGTTTGCCATTCATTGTCTCCTCAATCCACTCCAAGGTCCTTGCCCCTCCAGTGAAGGACACGTATACCCCTCTGTTGGCAAACACGTCATATGTTACTTGACTATGTTCATACATTAACAGCCCTTTGTCTAAACATAAATCATGTGATAAATGCCGGTAATTAAAACACGAAGGCATGCATAAAATGAGAATGAATTTATAATTATTTAAGATACCAGTAACACTTACTACACTACGTTTACACAATTGCAATACATTCTTCAATCAGATATATATACTTTTGATTTTTCTGCGTCATCATCATGCTGTCGGTCGCGAAGCGACAAAGACTGCTTCCATCACTTGACTCTTGCTCTCCATTTATCTCTCTGCTGTGAGAGTGATGTCCAGGAGTCGATCTTTATGTCTCTCAGCTTCAGGTTTCTCTTGGTGGTATCCTTGAACCGGAGGCGAGGGCGCCCTCTCTTTCTGTGACCAGAAGACAGTTGGGAGTAGAGAACCTGCTTTGGTAGCCTGTCTGGTGACATCCTCATGAGGTGTCCAGTCCACCGGAGATTCTTTCTGATCAGAAGATCTTCCATAGATGGTAGCCCTGTCCGTTCGAGTATTTCCTTGTTTGTCACTTTGTCCATCCAGGTTATCCTCATGATCGATCGCAGATGTCGCATCATGAAGGCATGCAGCTTTTTCACCTGTCGTCTGTACACTGTCCATGCCTCGGCTCCATATAGGAGGGTGGACAGCACGATTGCACGGTATATCTTGCCTTTAACCCGCATGGACACATGGTGGTTGTTCCAGAGTCTCTGGCGTAGTCGGCCTAAAGATGCACTAGCCTTGGCCATCCTCCTCTGTATTTCATCGTCGATGCATCCATCACTTGATATAGTGCTTCCGAGGTAGGTGAATTCCAGAACAGAGTTCAACTTGTTTCCATCAACCATGATATCCTCCTCTCGGGTTCTTGTAGAGTTGGGTTGGTACAGCACCTCGGTCTTCTTGGTGTTAATCTTCAGGCCAAACTTCTTTGACGCATTGGAGAAAGCATCCACTATATTCTGCATCTCTTCAGCAGAGTGTGCAACCAGTGCACTGTCATCTGCGAATAGCAGCTCTCTCATCAGTATCCGAGTAGTCTTGGTCTTCGCTCTGAAGTGTGCGACGTTGAATAGGTCAGCGCTCTGTCTGGACTGTATGTAGACACCATCCCCCATGTCTCGGAAAGCATCATCGAGCATTGCTGATAGGAAGATGGAGAACAGCGAGGGGGCCAGTACACATCCTTGCTTGACCCCAATTGTGACACTGAACGATTCCGAGACTTCCCCTCCAACACTAACATTTGCCATCATTCCGGTATGTAGTGCCTCGATCATTGTTGTGAACTTCTCTGGGCATCCATACTTCCTCAGTAGCTGCCATAGCCCGGTTCTCCCAACTGTATCGAACGCCTTACTGAAGTCGACAAATACCATGTACAGTGGTCGGTCCTGCTCAATGCACTTTTCTTGTAGTTGTCGGAGACAAAATATCATATCCACGGTGCTCCGGTTACCTCTGAAGCCACATTGAGTCTCTGGAACTACCTCTGGTGTTATGTGGGTAGATAGTCTGTTGAGTAGGATCCTGGCGAAGATCTTGCCTGCTATATGGAAAGAAGAGAGATTCCTCTATAGTTCCCACATTCTGTTCGATCACCTTTCTTGTAGATGGTTACAATGCTGGCATCCTTCCATGCTTGTGGTACAGAACCCACCTGCCAGGCATTGGTGATTAGTTGGTGCAGTCTGCTGAACAGATTGTCTCCTCCGTGCTTCCATACTTCGGCAGGAATTCCATCTCCTCCAGGTGCTTTGCCATCTTTCAGGCCGGCGATTGCTTTAGCCATCTCATCCATAGTTGGAATCTCATCTAGGCTTGTCTTGATAATGCGCTGCGGGATGTTGTCCAAAGCTTCGTGATCTATATCTCCAGGGACGTTGAGTAGCTTCTGGAAGTGTTCACTCCATCTTGCCACAACTCTCTTGCTGTCAGAGAAGGTCTCCATTCCATCTGCTGATTTCAGTTGAACAGGTCCCTTCTTTTTGGGTCCCCACACTTCCTTCAGTCCATTGTAGAAGCCCTTCATATTGTTACTGTCAGCAGCTCTCTGCAGCTCCACTGCCTTCCTTTCCCACCAGTCTGACTTCAGTGCACGGGTGTGTTTTTGTAGCAGTCTGCAGGCGTCTTTATATGCTGCAGTGGTGGATCTAGTGCTCCTGGTTTGCAACACTCTCTGGTGGGCTTGGTCTCTTCTGCTCATAAGAGTTTGTAGCTCCTAATCGTTGGGGTCGAACCAGTCCTGGTGTTTTCTGTCTGGCTTACCAAGATATGTCTTGGCTATGTTGTGCACGACCTGCTGCAGAGCTTCCCATTCCTCGTGTGGTGTTGAGTTTTCCTTCTCGTCCCATTGGGCGAGAGCACTGTCCATCTCCTGCTCAAAACTCTCCCTATGGCTGGTGGTACTTAGTTTTGCTGTGTTGAGCTTGGTCGGCTGACTTGTTCCTTGCCTGCTGTGCTTTTGTCGTATTCTGAAAGCCACATTTGACCTCAGCATCTGGTGATCGGTCCAACAGTTTGCTCCACGCATGACTCGGGTACTGTCGATGTCCATCTTATCCCGACACCTCGTGATGATGAAGTCGCTCATATGCCAATGTTTCGAACGAGGATGCATCCAGGTGGTCTTGCGTTCACCCTTCTGCTTGAACATGGTGTTCGTCACTATCAGTTCGAACTCAGAGCACAGAGCCAGTAGAAGCTCGCCATTGGAGTTGCATTTCCCAATCCCATGTTTGCCCATGACCAAGGGCCACTTGTCATTGTCTCTTCCTATCCTCGCATTGAAGTCTCCTATCAGCAGTAGCTTATCTGTACGGGGGATGCCACTGAGCACACTTGCCAGCTGGTTGTAGAAGGCCTCCTTGTTTTCGTCTGGGTTTGTCATTGTCGGAGCATACACGCTGATAATTGTAGCAAAGTTGTCCTTACTCAGAGGTAGTCTCATCGTCATGATTCTGTCACTTACTGGCCGTGGCATTTCTGTCAGCTTTGTGACGATATCCTTTTTGATAGCAAAGCCCACTCCGGCCTCCCTTCTTTCTCCTTCGGGTTTGCCACTCCAGAAGAAAGAGTATTCCAAGTCGTTGAGACTACCAGACTCTGAGAACCTTGTTTCACATAGGGCGGCGATGTCGATGTTGTATTTGGCAGGTTCCATTGCTACTAGTGCCGTGCGTCTTTCTGGTCGGTTAGCTCCTTCTCGGTCGAGGAGAGTCCTCACGTTCCATTGTCCAATTGTCAGTAGTTGTCTTCTTTGTCTTCTTCTTCCTAGCTGATTTTTCACTGTCGATGGAAGATGAGGTCGAGCAGCGCGGTCCTTGGTAACCCGGGCGACGGCCGATCCGGTATCATGTTTCGTGCAGTTGTACATTTCATGGAAGCTGCTAGCAAAAATTTTTGAAGTGCCGCTGGCTTTTGCAAGTTACTAGCGACACTCTCTCGGGGAACAAATAGAGGTCTCACACCGGCAAGAACATGTCAAGACAGGCGCAAACTATTTGTCCCTGCAGTGGCTGGTCGAGAGATGTTGGGAATTCCATACATCAACCGCCCTTGATGCTGCCACAGTGACATGGTTTTCTGGTTAGGGTTTGCTCCCTTAGCCTTCGGTTCTGACAAGAACCTGTACCACAAGGCAGTGGTTTACAACTCTGCATGGCAGGGGCGTCAAACTCCCTGAGGTATTGCAATACCTGCGTTGCAATACCTGCATACCATTTTCTGCGTAATTAATGGCATATATGTACTTTGATCAAACTAAAGTTGTTAGAATTGATGTCATGAATATATACCCATATTGATAATTGCGCCTGCTTGATATGCCGTACAGTTCCCACGGCCCGTTGTCTTGTCGACATTGCAATAACCAGCTTGAGTTACCCTGTAACAGGAGTATCATATATATTACATATGTTATCAACATCACATCTGATCTTGGCACACTGCATCTAGATGTTCCAGTATCTAAATCAAAAATCATGTAAAACCGCACCATCGAAGTGCTACGTCAACATGCTTACGAATATTTGTTTCATCCTTATATAGGTTAAGCGAATGTTGGCAAAAATTATCATCAAATCGTTTAGAGATAACATAGCAGACCAGAACAGTATTAGAAATATAGAGTGTCAAATTTATAACGGATGTACTTAAACATTTCTCCTAAAGCTCCAAATAATATAATAAAGAGCATTGTTTCAAGCGGAGCAAACTCAATTGCGGCAACAGTTGTAGTGTTACGGCAGCATTACGTAGGTATTGTGAACGCAATCACTATCAAAGGACACCGGCTGAACAACCATTAGTGTCCGACGTCATACAATGAAAACAAGTAATCAACTGATCACAGGAACATTTTCCTCAAATAATATTGTATTTTTGGTACAAACCGGACACGTAAGACTCGTAACATATCCGGTCTGTTCACACGGCACTTGTAACTTTACAACGGCAGTGAAACTGTCTGTAACACGAATCTGCTGCAACGTTGCGTTGGTTTCCAGTCCTACAATAGACGTGAATGTTTTACTTTCCGAACACATCGTCAATCAACTAACTGTTTTTCTACAATATAACTTCAGAATATTACCACTATTGACACTATCATATTTGCACAAATGTCTAAAACTGTGCTAAGCTTTCAATGCGAATTTGCCAATAATCTTGTTTTAATTGCTGTAAATAAATTAAAATGTCACATTCCACATGCATTTCCTTTCATCTTTTCCTCAACGCCTTTTTTTACATATAATACCTTATTGAATAACTTCACAGTGCATATCTCGCATAGCGCACTCACCGTGGTGCTGCCCCCATCCCGTCACCACACACGTTGTGTTATACGATATGCCAGCCTTCGGCAGACACACTGGCGCCACCTCGTGGCGGAACTGAATATTGCCTTTCAGTTTGATGAGGGCAACGTCGGTGCCATTTCTACCAGCAACGGATCCTGGGTGGGTGTATATGCCTTCGACCATCCACGTCGACTCCGTTCTTTCCGTCATCAACAGGCTGTGCTCCCCGACGATCACTCGTAATTGCGACGATTTGTACTGGTATCTGAAACCAAGTATTTAGATTCCTGACTAGCACAGTATTACGACTTGTACTTATATCTGCAACCAAGTCTTCATATTCCTGACTAGCACAATATTAAGACTACATATCTATTTAGATGTACATTAACTATGTTGGAAATACTTTGAAACATTTGTAATTTTTTAGTACACATATGTTATAACAAGGACACGTTCAGTTACCTCAATTTAATATGAATGATCTATTATAAGACTTATTCAGGTGCCACTTACTAACGTCTAATATTTTGAAATATATATATGTGTGTGTGTGTGTGTGTGTGTGTGTGTGTGTGTGTGTGTGTGTGTGTGTGTGTGTGTGTGTGTGTGTGTGTGTGTTTGATTGTTTGATTGTTTGAGTGTTTGAGTGTTTGAGTGTTTGATTGTTTGATTGTTTGATTGTTTGAGTGTTTGAGTGTTTGATTGTTTGATTGTTTGATTGTTTGATTGTTTGAGTGTTTGATTGTTTGATTGTTTGATTGTTTGAGTGTTTGATTGTTTGATTGTTTGATTGTTTGAGTGTTTGAGTGTTTGAGTGTTTGAGTGTTTGAGTGTTTGAGTGTGTGTAGGGGGATTTCCTAGGAACTATTTAATATGTGGAGTTTCATGAACAAAAACGTGTTTCCAAAAGGTGTTTTGTATTGCATTACAATCCTGTCTTCCTATTTACCATAACATTTCTATGCCTCTTCTGTGTAACTATTTGCCAGATTTATTCACTCTCGAACAGTAATTAACAAGACACTACCACAACAATGTTCAACATGGTTACGCGTATACATAGAATGCAACAGTGGAGTGACAGAAACACCATACGTACACACAGTGGGCTGCTGTGACAATCCACTGGTGGTCCAGGACACTTCCACTACACACGTGACCATAGCGCAACAAGACGATGTTGACGTGCCAGGGCCAGGAATGAGCCACGGCTTCAGAGCCACGAAAACGTTCAGGGATCTTTGGAGGAATGTTAGGGTGTCCACACACACCGGAAGCTGCAAGAGAACCAACGGAAACGTTATATCAAACAATTACTTTATTTTACAAGCACGCATACGCATTGACGCACACTTAGTGCGGAATGTGCAATGATTTAGAATGAATATTATATATAAGTTGGCAAAACATTGCTCTAGCAAAAAAGAACACCCTACTTTCAGTATCCCCTCCAAATTAGGGAACAACAAAAAAGGAAACCGAGACTAGATTAATTATGTGCAAATCCTTTTAGGAACCAGCAACTACTCTGGCCAAACAATGTCTTAAACGTTGAGTATTTGTTAAAATGAAATACTGTGACAAGAGCAATTGCTGTTGTCGGCAGAATAACAAGATGTATTTTAGCAACATAAATATTAGTGTATTAAAAATGCGGCGACGGTTATGAATGCATTTCAAACACGAAAAATATTAAACTTCGTTTGTGGTCGAAATTATACTACTACCAATTCGTGGGAAAATATATAAAATTAGTATTGTTTGGAAACGAATCATAGATTATTTGCCCTACTGGATTTGTTGTTGTGACAGTTCTTCTTAGGGTAAGTTTATGACCGAGCACGACATTGTTTCCTACTCCTTTATACGAGTTCAATAAACAGGAACAGTGATAAATTTGTTGCCGTTCTGTGGAAAATATAATCGAGACAACTTCACGGCTTTATTGTCTATCTTGTGGCCAAAAACGTTCCTCTGTGTAAGAATGAATATGTGCTTGTGCGTGTCTACGTGAAGATGGGAGATGTGTAGTGAGTGTCTAATAAAGTAGCCATGGAAAGCTACAGTTTTGCACAAGAACAAGATTATCGATAAGATAGTCATAATTACGCAGCATACCCGGGATTACTGTGCGTGCCGTATATGTGATCAGAAAACCTCTCCTCGTCACGGCTCCATCTGTCCTGAAGACGACCAACAGACTATTGTCCGATGACGTCACATCGCCAGGCAGGTTATTTCCACACATAGTGTACGTCAGGTCTCCGGCGTGACTGTCCGTGACGACAACGCTGTCATTGGCACAACCGTTGCTGTCTTGAACATCAAACTGCTCGAACCTAAGGTGAACTCGCTGCAACATTGCATGGTTATTGAATGGTTATTAAATGAACCACGTATGTAAAAAATAAAACAATGTAATACCTTCACTTATATGTGTTTGCATAATACTAAGTTATACATACACAATATATATATATCTGCTTTTTAACCTAATCTCAATACATTATTTACCATTGCATTATAGTGTTAACAAGTGTATATATTATCATGTTTTTATCCATCAATTTCAATCTCTATGGTTGTTGCCAGGAGATATAGTATTATTATGAAACAGTACGAGTCCACCTGACAATATATATATTGTGGCTATTTTATCTTCATGCAAGAGTAATAATAGGTAAAAGGATATATACATATATATATATATATATATATATATATATATATATATATATATATATATATATATATATATATATATATACATATATATATAAATTACTAATTAGTTATATATAAATACGAGAGTGCGTGATGTGTTGTTTAAAGCTGCAGATTCCAATTTACCTTTGTCGAATCAACGGATATCAGCCACTGACAGTTCAAGTTGTTTCGATACTGCGCCCACGTGATCCAAATCTGACCTTTCTCTCCGCCAACGTGAGTCGGCGTCTTACCACAGGATTCTAAAAATACGTATCCCAAAGTGTTTAATGTGTGTTGTTCTAATTGACTTTGTTCAGTTAAATACAACGTGTATGTCGGTAAACATATTACATTTTATTTCACTCATATTTTGTATTTTCAGTAGAGCAAAATGCTGTAGTTTATTATGTATTGCCTCTGAGTAATCGTTTATTTTTAGCATATATGTTGTGACATAATATGTGTGTATCTATGAATGTGTGTGTGTGCGTGCGTGCGTGCGTGCGTGCGTGCGTGTGTGTGTGTGTGTGTGTGTGTGTGTGTGTGTGTGTGTGTGTGTGTGTGTGTGTGTGTGTGTGTGTGTGTGTGTGTGTGTGTGTGTGTGTGAGTGAGTGAGTGAGTGTGAAATTGATTTGGTATATGCAACAGCATTACTTTTGTTGTAGTTTCCTTGGATTGCACTATTGAAACAGTAACACAAGGAGGACGACGGTTGAGGAAGGAGAACAAAGATTCATGTAGCAACAAGTTGAGAGGTCAGTAGTGGTATGCATGTATTGATGCTGTCAGGGACAGTATCGCAACAGAAAGGACGAAAAGTCGAAATTGAAACCAAGTATCAAGCCAAAGGAACTGTGTTCAACGTTCAAATGATGGAAGACCACGCCGAGTTGAGGGGCACATATCTGTCGTTCGTGTGTTGCCTCGAGCACATTAGCTGCCTGCGGTGACTGCATTAATTACGAAACCTACTAGACCTGAGCCAGGTATTTACAGACACTTACCTCCTTCGTCCTGTGCTGAATAATTGATCTCAAAGCCACTGGCGGTTACTGATGTGTCAGATTCAAAGGTTACGAACAACGAACTGCTGCTTGAGATGACGTCACCCGGCAACATGCTTCCGCATAAGACGGCCAGTAGCGGCGACGAACTGTCAGCGCCATCGTAAATGTTCACTTTGTCGTTGCTACATGAAGCATTGTGCAGGAGTCCAATGTTGAACTGGACGTCGAAACTGATAAACTGCAGTCGAATAATCTGAAATAGCAATTCAGATAGGCATTATTGATGAAAGGCCAAATTGTTGTATTTTATAAAAGATATGTTATGTTACATAAAACACAACATAGGAATATATATTACAGTAACGTAGAATATTAAATTGCATAATTACACATGCAGATATTTTGTTAGATATATATATATATATATATATATATATATATATATATATATATATATATATATATATATATATATATATATATATATACTGTGTAAGGTTTGCTTGTATCGACCGTTGTATTACTGATTGTAAGTCGACGAAAACTATGCTGAAAAAGTAAATGCACAACGATTGCACAAGTCATCATTATTGTTTGAAAGAGGACCTTGGTGGCTTCAACTTGAATTATCCAGCTGCAGTTCAAGTAGTTGTAGTACTGAGCCCGGCTGATACCAATGCGTCCAGAGGTGCCACCTAACGAAGCCGGTTTAACGTCGCATCCTGGAACGAATAGACATGTTTTACCCTAGGAGACACAATATGATGTCATACGAATCCACGATAACACGAGGTTCAACTTATGATCAGACATGCAGCAAATTATGTAACTGCCACTTCTAGAAAAAAACGTGGTTGTATTGAAATGAAATGAGGAAAACCACACAAATTGTCATTATATGTAAATATTAGTAATCCTAAAAACAGACTGATTTATATGTCAACGTAATTATAATTCAAAAACGTATTTAATCTTAGCGCACGTTCCCTAGGCACAGGGAGACGGTTATACCTAACATTAAATTACCAGTTTGCGTGTATTTATGACGTCATACCTTCAGCAGGAACAAATGTTGAGTAGTGGATCCTAAAACCAGAATATCGTCCGTAGGAATTCGATTTGAATTGGACAAACACGATATTCCCTGTGGTCGTGATGTCGGCAGGGAGGGCGCGGCCACAGAGTGATGTTATCAACGGTGCTGTTGTGTCACTTCCGTCGTATATCGTCACGTTGTCGCAGGAACAACACGACTCAAGTATGAATTTGACGAAGTGCAGGCGCACTTTCTGTAAGAAAACAGTTTGATGTACTAATCCACATCCGAGGTGTGAACTATCAGAGCATACTATACTAGCTTGATAACTAATGACAGAATTACATTTGTACAAACATATTTGGTTAATAACATGATTTTTGTGAGTTTTCAAGAATACATCGATAGCAACTTTGATTTATTTTAGCGTAGCCTGTCGTATATGTGACTGCTCCAGTCTTGCGTACCAGCGAATGCATCCAATTCAATTATCATAGGTATAATTACTTAGACTAAATTTGCTATTTATCCGATGTTTCCTATATACAACAATATTGAAATATTTCAAATAAAATAAAGAACAATGACAGTGATCGTTGCGTCTTTTTTCTCAAAAGAATCTACAGTAAGTATAAAGCCACGGATAAAATCAGTTCACAGAATATAGTAATTCCCCAGCTAACTCGCAACATGATCTGTAACCATGCATGATCAAACTACTGATGAAATGTATGCTGCATTGTTATGAAAGAATCTCTGTCACGGAAACAGCGTGGACTCAAAATCAAATTACATCGTTGCAAGGTGTATATACGTATGGCATATTTTGAATATTGAAATTATACATAGTTGCGTTGTAACAAAACGAACACGCACTGCGCTCCTATCAAGTATGTAGGTCCTAATACTGACTTAGGTTGACTAGTGTTGTGGTCCGATAATGACAGTAATAAAAAACATCGTACTTGGCCACTTTCGATCTCAATCCGCCATTGACATTTCTCGTTGTTGCCGTACGTCCTACCCACAGTTCCAAGCTCTCCCTGCGCTTCCGTCAACACGGCTACGTCACCACTGCAGGCCCCTACAGTGCATGATGGTGCACATCTCTTTATTTCTAATATGATGAGTTTTGCAACTGTAGTACACATTGACACTTATTACACTGTCCAGCCATTAAATGTGTTCCATGCTTGACATTTTTGACCGCGACGCACATAGGCAGTAAAGCCGTTATAAAACAAGCTGAAAACTAATTCACGTTTTTCCCATACGAGTTAGCATACGTGCATATAATTGCATGAACAATCATGGTATTAGTTATAATGCTACCGATCATATAACCATCATTTAATGTATACAATACAACTGAAGACATTGATAACAAGGAGCAGCTAATTTGCTAAATAAATCCCAACATCCAGGTTATACTACAGAGTTGTAGGCACCTTAGTATGTTAATCGTATATTTCCTTGTTTGTGTTGACAGATGGTTATTTGATTGTAAGCTATTTTGTTTTATTAATTCGTCCACATATTTATATTAAGCAGAAGAACTGTATGCAGGACAACTACACAACGTGGTTTCTTTGGAGTACCGAGTCGCAAGCAATTGTGAAAAGAGTCTATGAATGCCGGGGCATATTATTAAACACAAAATAGCCTTTATCACAAAACGTAACATACCGAGAACATGCATGTTAACTGTTTACTTATTAGACCCGTAGCGCAGGTGTATAGTATTAGATCATTGACAACGATAAAAGTGCCTTACCTCGCATTGTCTCTTGAATCCATCCCATTAAATTGGTGACTCTCGCGAACACACCGGGATGGTTTCTATTGGGGCAGAACATGAAATCACGCCGTTTACAATGTTCCGCCCCAATCGTGTGGCCAGCATATACAGCTCTGTACTGCACACATACTAGGATATGAAAATACGCAACGTAGTGTATATTAGTATGTATATTGTGATCGGTACAAATTAACATAAAACATATAAACAAGAACATACAATTATATCATCATTTGTTTCAGTTAGACATATTTATATATACCTGTGTCGTGAACTGTTGCAATAGGCATTACCCCAACTGGTTATGCCGTGCAACGCCCAAGGTCCGCCGTTAACTCGACACACAAGTGGACCGCCTGAGTCTCCCTGTAACACAGGTAACATATGTGTCAACTACTGCTACTGCTATCGCTGCCGCTGCCGCTGCCGCTGCCGCTGCCGCTGCCGCTGCCGCTGCCGCTGCCGCTGCCGCTGCCGCTGCCGCTGCCGCTGCCGCTACCGCTACCGCTGCCGCTGCCGCTGCCGCTGCCGCTACCGCTTCCGCTTCCGCTACCGCTAGCGCTACCGCTACCGCTACCACTACCACTACTACTACTACTAATACTACTATCACCAGCAATGCTTCCTTGGTACTCAATTCTTCGTAAGCCTCACTCAGAACCATATTACTATATCATAGTAAGAGCTACACATACAATACATATATTAGTATTGTGATATATGGTACTGAGGAAACATTAGCTAAAATGACAATATATGCACTAGTCTCTTGATTCCCATTGGAAGTAAAGAGTTGTATTACCATAGGAAATAATTGTGAATCGAGTTGGCAATGAAGATGTTTGGAAAACATTGGACTAATAGCTTATTACAATAAACGTACACCGTATATCACAATATGATAAGTGTGAAGACAATTATAATTCAAAATGAATACAAACTCCATTGTGCCCACCTATAGTTAACCTGCATAGTTCATTCATCTTTGATATCTGGTTCCTATGTTGTATTATTTTCCAGTAGTGGTAGCAACGGCGTGTATTATGCATACCTTACACACATCTTTCATATTGTCTTCTTCGCCAGCACATATCATTGCATCGGAGATTCTGTTATCCCACCATTCATGACTGTTGCACGTAGATGTAGCAACGATCGGTAGGTGAACTTGACGGAGCACAATGTTATCTCCCGTTCCTGAAAGTATGGCCAACATTTCAACATGATGACTTTAAAATAAAACAAAGTAATTATTCTACCAACTGCGTTAACATTTAAACAAAATCGAAGTAAGGTAACCTACTTACTCTGTACGACAAATATATATTTGATATGTGTGCTATCATGTATAGTTATTACTCTTCTCTTCAATTTATTTTGCATTAATACATTACATTTAACTATTATTGACGGACACCACGTGTATACATCAATAATAACGTGTACAAATTAATAAATACTTTTTTCAACATTGCCATATATATATATATATATATATATATATATATATATATATATATATATATATGCATGTAACCAAGACTAATCAGCAAGATAAAACAATGTATACATATTCAAATTTAAACAGCTGATATCAGTAGCATATGAAAGATCACCAGCAACAAAATAACAAATGACAGTTAGTATTTTGTATGGAAAAAGTGTGTTCAAATAACCTGTCTATAGTAATTGAAATATGTGCAATTGCGTTCAAATTAGCCTAGCAGCATGTTCATGCGATTAAAAAATACCTGAGACAAATTATGAGTAGTAACCATTTAGTAATAAATAAAACATATCATCATCTCAGTTAACGCTCATTTGCGAACCGACGTGATATGCACTTATAAATTATACATGTGTTTCTCTACGGGATTATGTTATAAGAACATTATACAAAACAAATCAATCAATTAACCTCAGCTGAGAAAATATCAGCGTATCAAATGCCATGGACGAGCTGTAGACGATGGTTAGGCCACAATTTGAGTGTTAAAAATTTGGTAAGTAGCTTTACTGTGGCAGACTACTGTGATACCCACCTCGTGTTCGACCCCACCCAGTCGCCACACACTGGGTCCCGGGCGATACCTCTGTTTTTGGTAAACACAGTGGTGCCACCTCGCGACGGTACTCAATGCTGCCCTTAAGTCTGATCAGGGCAATGTCATTGGTATACTGTTTTCCTACGTTATAGTAGGGATGTATAAAAAAGCGGTCGATGGCCCAGATTGACTCAGTGCCTTCTGTCTTTGAGCGGTTATGTTCCCCAACGACAACACGCATTTGGGATGGACCAATGGTAACGTAGTCGCTGCAATGACACACAATTAAACATTGATAATATAAACGTCACGTGACATTGATGACAATGGCTACCAGACCTGGACTAAGGTCACGTGATATGGATAACAAAGGGTACCAGACCTGGACTAAGGTCACGTGACATGGATGACAATGGCTACCAGACCTGGACTAAGGTCACGTGACATGGATGACAATGGCTACCAGACCTGGACTAAGGTCACGTGACATGGATGACAATGGCTACCAGACCTGGACTAAGGTCACGTGACATGGATGACAATGGCTACCAGACCTGGACTAAGGTCACGTGACATGGATGACAATGGCTACCAGACCTGGACTAAGGTCACGTGACATTGATGACAATGGCTACCAGACCTGGACTAAGGTCACGTGACATGGATGACAATGGCTACCAGACCTGGACTAAGGTCACGTGACATGGATGACAATGGCTACCAGACCTGGACTAAGGTCACGTGACATGGATGACAATGGCTACCAGACCTGGACTAAGTTCTCTTACAGAATAACTACATCAACGTAAAAGTAATCCTGTAGAAACACTATTTACGTTATAAGTAAATATGTGCAAACGTACGTAGGCATAATGTGTCCGAAAGCATGTTGTAACCCAAAGACGTATAAATAACACTATTTGTGGTTTCGTCCGATCAACATACATTTTCCCTAGTGTGCGACACGCGAATAATTATCACACATGTATTTGTATATAGGCTGCAAAGAAAACAACTGAACATTGGATGAATATCCGTGTAGCAGAAGCCGTTTACATTCCAGAGCTGGCAAAAACATTCCACAACTGGCACAAAAGAAGCTATGGTGTCCAGGAGTACTTCCGATTATTGAAAATTGTCTTGTGAAGTAGCCTAATTGCTTAAATTAGTGCGTAAAAGGTATTTAAAATGTGAATAAAAAACAAATGTGAAAGAGTAATCCCACAATATAGCCATCGATATGTAAATTAAAATAGGCTAATATGTTGATTACATTACTGTGAAGATGTAGACGCATTTACACGTATCGTATATTTGCTAATGTATGAATTGAATTCAATGGCTCATCAAACACATGTAATATTGTAGTGAAAACGTATTAGTTTGGCAAAACCCTAAACACACACGAGTAGAAATATCACAGGACGAATATAAAATAAGGAGTAAAAAGGTCTTCTACATATCATAGATGGTTGTTGCATGTGTTTGTAGTTTAATTGACGCTATAGTACACATCTCAACAGGCTCGTATGTGTGTGAGTTATCAAGCATGTGTCAAACAAGATCACTGTGATCGGCAGGACTGTTATTCTGCATAGATGCTTGACTTGAACTGTAATACATTACCGCTTAACAAAGACGTATCCTATCAACAATTATACAAACTTACACGCAGTGTGCAGCAGTGACGACCCAACGTTTGTCGATGACGCTGCCACCACAATTGTGCCCATATGTGTCAACAGTGAGACTAATTTGCCACGGCCACGAATGTTCCACCGCCTCCGACCCTCCAACAATACGAGGGAACTGATGTGGTACCGCTGGCACCCCGCACTCGTCAGAAACTACAAGATCACAATCATGAATGTATTGTTTTAGCAGCAGTTGCTTTATCGCATTTAACAACCACCTGCGGTACCCTTTTCAAAAGTGCATGCGTTCATCCAGCGGCATGTCTGTAGAAAACAATGTATGTAGAAAACAACATTTATGTTGAAACCCATTTCAAATTATTTCAATTTGTATATATGAGAAGGCTCTATTTTCAGTAGAAATATTGTTTACAGAGATTAGACATTACAAATATTATCTTCGTACTCATGGAAAACTCTGTTACATGTAATACGCCGTTGATAGG
>OZ024860.1:42756160-42776160 GCA_964017155.1 Oasisia sp. SBJ-2009
GATACGCATATCATAACAATAATAATTAACGTATATGTAAGACGCACACCGGTATGTTTGAGTGATACCAAGGATTATATAGCTATAAGATCCTTGGAGACACCGTTAATATAAAGCCATTCACCTAACCTAGTGACAACTCAAATTCTCGCAACATCGTCTAGCAAAACATAGTTATTAAAACGCATTGAGCAGGCGTTACACTGCATCACTGTTGACGGTAGCAATCTGTGTGTTGTTCGTAAGAGGTCGAGCTGTGACATTGTGTAGTAGTTTTGTAATTAACCTATATGTTAATGAACGGCCTAGCATGGCCTTTGTGCATCCGCGGTACGCCAAATACCAAATGTGGCATTAATTCCTGACAGAACAGCTACATATGTCACGTTGCACGCAGTAAGTTTGCGCCGCAAACTTTGCGGTCGCTGCGATATACGCATTGCATTAGTTAATAATGCGTGCTTAAAGATGTCCGTTGGCGTTATACAAACAGTACGGAATATCACCTGGTTTTCGTCAAGTTCGATCTTCCATTGGCATTTCTCGTCGTTGCTGTAAGAGTATCCTGTCGTACCAAACTCTCCGCCTGGCCCAGTCAACGCAGTAAATCGACGGCACGATCCTATATGAACAATTACAGCACGGCATGTTTTGATACCTACGCCACTTTTGCGTATAAGAAACACAATGTATACATATGCAATGCGAAAAAACTTCAAATTAATGTTTGGCTTCAGTCGTAAATCAAATTTACTAATAAAACTCACACATACATATACATATATATATATATATATGTATGTGTATGTGTATGTGTATGTGTATGTGTATGTGTATGTGTATGTGTATGTGTATGTGTATGTGTATGTGTATGTGTATGTGTATGTGTATGTGTATGTGTCTGTGTATGTGTATGTGTATGTGTATGTGTATGTGTATGTGTATGTGTATGTGTATGTGTATGTGTATGTGTATGTGTATGTGTATGTGTATGTGTATGTGTATGTGTATGTGTATGTGTATGTGTATGTGTATGTGTATGTGTATGTGTATGTGTATGTGTATGTGTATGTGTATGTGTATGTGTATGTGTATGTGTATGTGTATGTGTATGTGTATGTGTATGTGTATGTGTATGTGTATGTGTATGTGTATGTGTATGTGTATGTGTATGTGTATGTGTATGTGTATGTGTATGTGTATGTGTATGTGTATGTGTATGTGTATGTGTATGTGTATGTGTATGTGTATGTGTATGTGTATGTGTATGTGTATGTGTATGTGTATGTGTATGTGTATGTGTATGTGTATGTGTATGTGTATGTGTATGTGTATGTGTATGTGTATGTGTATGTGTATGTGTATGTGTATGTGTATGTGTATGTGTATGTGTATGTGTATGTGTATGTGTATGTGTATGTGTATGTGTATGTGTATGTGTATGTGTATGTGTATGTGTATGTGTATGTGTATGTGTATGTGTATGTGTATGTGTATGTGTATGTGTATGTGTATGTGTATGTGTATGTGTATGTGTATGTGTATGTGTATGTGTATGTGTAGGTGTAGGTGTAGGTGTAGGTGTAGGTGTATGTGTATGTGTATGTGTATGTGTATGTGTATGTGTATGTGTATGTGTATGTGTATGTGTATGTGTATGTGTATGTGTATGTGTATGTGTATGTGTATGTGTATGTGTATGTGTATGTGTATGTGTATGTGTATGTGTATGTGTATGTGTATGTGTATGTGTATGTGTATGTGTATGTGTATGTGTATGTGTATGTGTATGTGTATGTGTATGTGTATGTGTATGTGTATGTGTATGTGTATGTGTATGTGTATGTGTATGTGTATGTGTATGTGTATGTGTATGTGTATGTGTATGTGTATGTGTATGTGTATGTGTATGTGTATGTGTATGTGTATGTGTATGTGTATATGTATATGTATATGTATATGTATGTGTATGTGTATGTGTATGTGTATGTGTATGTGTATATGTATATGTATATGTATATGTATATGTATATGTATATGTATATGTATATGTATATGTATATGTATATGTATATGTATATGTATATGTATGTGTATATGTATATGTATATAATGCGGGGGGAAACGTAAAATGTATACATACTATGTGTGAGGTAAACACTATACTATGGTGTGCCAAACCATGCACAACATGCAAACCACGCATCCCTGATTAATGAATAATTAAACAATATTAATTACCACACAAATCGCGGATATATCCAAGCAACTTCTAAAAGTCTAGCGAACAAGTTGACTTCACTCTCAGGATTCGCGTACGAGAGATTTAATCGTATTTCTCATTCATTCTGAGTAACAAAATACTTAAACCAGTCTGTGATTCAGCTGGCCACACACTCTGCTTGCATTATCCATATTATACAAAAGAAAATTCCACTGAGAACAGCCGTGGCACCGCCACATGCTAGAGGAGAAAAACAAATGTATCATATGCAATGTACGCGTACTACCGCCGTTTATTTTTAGGTGACATAATATATCGAACACGATAAGGTCAATATTAGAATATACTTCAACGGTTTATGAAATAAATTATCATCAATCATTGTCAAGAATGGTCCAACAAAATAACCACAATGACATTGTAACAGGTGATTTATTATTATTATTTTAATTGTATTTCAAAAATAATTCATACACAGTTTTTTAAGTACGCAATCATACAAACACTCTCTCCCACGTTCATTATTTAATAACTTTGTGCGTATGTGGCAACAGAGTTCCAATACATGACGTATTTAATTATAGTACCATGAAATTGAATTACTTCATTTCAATCGGTTTCCCTTACTCAATCACAATATTGTATCGAGTTTTGCTTAAAAATGCAACTTCTAATAACATTGAAACAATAAATGTGTGATATATCAAATATGGTGGTCATGACAAAATACGCCAGTGACCTACATGTCATGATCATAATAACATTATGTGTTGCTCATTAATATTTTGGTACTCCCTGAAGGTTATGATGCCATTTTATTAATATAACATATTGTATAGTGATACCTTTGATGACGGGCGAATATCGAATCCTGAAGCCGGAACGAGTAATTGTGCCATCCGTCACGAAGGATACGAACACGATATTGCCGCTGGCTGTGATGGATCGAGGTCGAATATCACCACAGAGCGTGTGCAGAAGTGGCGCAGTGTCGTTACTTCCGTCGTACACCTTCACGCTATCGCATTCACAACTACTGCAGTATTCTAGATCGAATCTGACGAATTGCATTTGCACTTGCTGTAAAGAAACATACATAAGGTTCTAGTTTATCTAATAGAGAGTCGGTACAGTGAGACGACATTCATTGTGTATTTGTCTTAGTATTACGAATTATAATTATCTCTAACGCAATAAGGATGGTCCAAGTTATAGAGTTGATATTTAAAGAAACGAGACAATTTGTGTTGGTTGAAACAGAAAAGGTCATTTCTTACCAAACCGTCCTCAATTTCAATCCGCCATCGGCACTTGTCGTGGTTACGGTAGATGTAACCGTCAGTGCCGAACTCTCCAGTTCGTCCCTTCCGCAACGTTGTGTTACTTCCGCATGACCCTATGTGACATACCGATTTGTGTTATTCAACAAACGAAAGTCCATCTTCCAAGTAAGTGAAAAATACATTTGGTGTTGTTTAATTTGCTACTATAGTTTTCGTTAGCAACAGTTAAAACATTGATCGGTTCACTTTGTAAACATCGCATATTTACGCAATGATATGAGGGGTTGTAGGTAAATATTCGTAATTGCCGCCCATGATGCAAAACGTCTACATGAAAAACGTCTATTTGCAAACATATGTAGCACATCCACACACACGCACGCATGCACGCACGCACGCCCGCACACACACATACACACATACGCCCATACACACATACACACAAACACACATGCACAACCACACACACACACACACACACACACACACACACACACACACACACACACACACACACACACACACACACACACACAAACACACACACACACACACACACACACACAAACACACACACACACACACACACACACACACACACACACACAACATACACAACACATTGAGAACGAAGCACGTTCATACCATTGACGGGCGCTGTGCCATTGATTGTCCCTTCAATCCAAGAGAGAAACGTTGTCACCCGAGTGTACTTGACGGGTGTATAGCTGTTTGTGACATACACACAATGTTGTTAAATGACCATGTAATTATTAATTAGAGTACACGTTATATCACCAACAACACAAATAAAATAATGTGTAACATAGATATGTTTTGCATATCCCTTCGACCAGTTTGTAGCACAGTATGCTGTACAAATGAAACATAACATGTTAGAACTATATCAAAAGTTGTTAGTCTAAAAAGAGAAAGTTAACATAAGGTCAAGGTGAATCAATTGATGCAGTTATGTATTTAAAGATGTTTGCAAGTTAGCACGCGAACAATAAATAGTTGCATTATATATCAATGAAACCAATACACGCAAAGAACTGACGCGCGAACTCACATACCCCACAACACATACGTACTCACTCAGACACGCACATGCACACACACACGCATGCACGCACGTACGCACGTAGGCACGTACGCACACACACACACTCACACACACACGCACTCACACACTCACACGGACATAACCACACACACACACCACACACACCATACACACACACAAAGACACACACACAAAGACACACACACACACACACACACACACACACACACACACACACACACACACATACACACACACAAAGACACACACACATACACACACACTCACACACACACACACACACACACACACACACACACACACTCACACACGCACACACACACACACACACACACACACTCACACACACACACACACACACACACACACACACACACACACACACATTCACCCACTCACCTATTTACACAGACACTCCCTCACTACCTTCCTCCCTCAGTCGATCGCTCCCTTCCATCCTCCCTACCTCTATCACACTATTTTCTCACATTTATACATATGCGGACGAAGCTGCAGACAGATTCTCTAGCATAGTATGCGTTTGCACCAGTCTCGTACACGAATACCACACCCAAAGCTAAAACTGAAACGTACTTCCAGTCACAATCGGCTTCACTCATGACCCCATACAGGGCCCAAGGCTCCCCGGAATGTTGACAAACAAGAGGCGCCCCTGGTTGTTCGTAGTACTGCAACGAAAACATTAAATTAATTTAATTACTATTGCCTTCCTCTAACCAATTCTACAGACGAGATAATTCCAGCAGTATGCTAAATATAACTGGGTAAGTAAAATTAAATGCAAATACTCTCATCTAAAAATAGCTTATCCGTACCATGAACACATACTACATCAACACGTCCAAAACAATTCTCGTTGTGTTTCTCGTTCACCGCCAAGAGCATGACAATGAAAACAAACAGTTACATTTTGAACTTCTTTGTCATAACACAATTTTCGAAGCGAACATTCCAAACGGATTTATGACCATTTATCGACGACCGGTCAGTATCTATGTACGTAGAACAGACGTCGTCCTTTGAAGATGACATGTGATACCCACGTGACATGATCCATTTCGGTGAAATGTGGAAGCAGCAGCACACATGTCGCCGTCTGTGTCCGTGTACCAACGGGTTCTGTTACGACAAGTCTCCAAACTAACGACTGTCATCTTCACTTGACGTAACACCGTGTTATCGAACACTCCTGAAACGAGCAACACACACTCTGAACGCTCACACAAGGGCATGGAACCAACTACCCCTTGCAGTGCGACAATGTATGAGTGTGAATCAATTCAAAGTAGCACATATTTATACTATTTTATTTTTTATTTACCACATATTTATACTATTTTGCTTATTTAATCATTCTATATATAGTGTGTAGTTGTGTGCCAATTTAAGTCGGTATTTTAAAGTGTTGTTTTATTTGGATATCCACATGTTATAAAAGTAGTATTGTATTACCTTTTTAGTATTATTATATATATATATATATATATATATATATATATATATATATATATATTATTATTATTATGTTATTATTATTACGTATTTTTATTATCATTATTTTAGGAATAATCATTGTAAAGCGCCCCAGAACAATTATTTGGATGGGGCGCTATATAAGAAATAAACTATTATTATTATTACACACATTTGTGTGATAACAAACTCTACTAATACTACTAATGGCGTGGTTGTCAAGTTTTCAACATACATGTTATAAATTTCTAGGCACGATAATATCAAATGACTTAGCTTGGGAAAACAGCACAGATGCTGTCGTCAAAAAGGCCCAACAAAGACTGTTCTTCCTGCGCCAACTAAAGAAGTTCGGGCTGAGGAGACAAATTCTTGTTCAGTTCTATCGTTCTGCTATTGAGAGTATTCTTACATTCTCAATATTTGTATGGTTCGGCGGCATCAGCCAGCGCCAGAGGGGCAGGCTTGACAGAGTGGTGAAAACAGCTTCCAAAATTGTCGGTAGTGAACTCACCTCTCTAAAGACAGATCCAAAAAAAGAGCAGGCAATATTATCTCAGACCAAACTCACCCCGCCCATTATCTGTTCGAATTATTACCGTCAGGGAAACGCTATAGATGCATCCGTACGAAAACAAATCGCTTTAGAGTGCCGTAGCAGCCTTATCAGGAATGAAATATAGAATGTAGCTGTAAAGACCCTGGAAACTTGGCTGTTTTCGCCTCTCTGGCGGAATTGTTATTTTTCTGGTGCTGGTTGGTGTGGCTGAGCTGTACGCGTGTGGGGTGTGGGTGTACCTATTCTCAGTGGCGGATCGGTGGTGCTGAACAACAATCTTATCTTCTCCTGAAATTTTAGCTTAACTTAATAATTGTATAAATATATATTTTTAAACAAAATTGGACGCATTCAATTGTAATTCAATTGTAATTGTAAATATAATTTTAAATGATATTTTAGTCCTCTTATAGTGTATGTCTATTTTTAAAGGACATTTTTTTATTATTTTTTTATTTATTTTATTAACTAATTTACACCACAATTATTGTTAAATAGATAATCTATTATTTTAATGTTGTCTTTAGTTATTTACTATATTAAAAAAATATATATATTTTAAAGAACATATCATGTACAATGTATATTTTATATCTATATTTTATATTTGTTTGCCGTATTCTATTTTACTGAATATATAGGCACTATGTAAGTCAACGCCAGACTACATTCCAATTTATCATGTAATTTTCACACGTTGAATATGGCAATAAAGCTTTATTATTATTATAACATTTAGGAACAATGTCGTCTGGAGCAAAACACAGATTGCAAGGGTACATCTATTTCTGTCAACGTGCAAACCGCTCTCCTGAGAATGTTTTTAATTTCGGCTGAAACACATTCACTATAGCTGCATCTAATTAGAAAGGTGCTTTCGAATGTAGTTATGTATGTACGTACGTACCTACGTGCCTACACACACGCATGTAGTTTATACTGCGTATGCAGTAATCATAATGTCTTCCTCATTGACGATTTAAACTACACGCTTTCAAAATACCCCATAACTGTACAGATTATCAACATTTATGAGGTACATCAATTGTATGGAAAGTAAAGCATAATGGAAGCACATACGTCGGCTAAGTCCCTGCGACATGGACTTGGCAACATGAATTATAATCTAACCCAAACAGACCATAAGCATGCCCTTATCACCACTGTATGCCATCCACTGTTTGATAATTATCCACGATTAAGGCCAGGTCGTATTGCGTATCACTTTCTTTGCCAGACCTTCGTCGAATGTCTGCGTATGCGTACTGGTGTTTATATAACAATGCTATAACATTTGATAAATATGTCAACTTCCAGGCATTTCTCCTAGTGGAAATCGAACTCTATTCATTCAAATTCCAATGTGAAAATAAATAAGTGTTGATATAATTATTGTATAGGTTCTTGCCTCGTCATTGACACTAACTCATATTCCTGTACTCGTTGGTCTGTTTCCTAGGAAAGAAACACTGAATTCCAAGTAATCTAAACTAGCCATTGGGATAACTGGAAAATGGGTCGTACTCACCGGCCATAAATCCCCAACCGGTAGTGTAGCACACTGTCCCAATTTTCACATTCTTCTCGGGAAGACACACAGGCGACACCTGGCGGCGGTAGGCAATGGCGCCCTTGAGTCTGACGAGGGCGATGTTGTTGTCGTACTTATCTCTTTCCCTAAATCTGGGGTGCAGGAAGAGTTCGGAGACAGCAGATGTCGACTCGGCCTCTTCCCTCGACAGTAGATCGTGTCCACCCACGACAACACGCAGATGAGACGCCTTTGCTAGTTCGCTACAACAATAACAACTTTGAGAATGCGAATGAGAGGACGATTAACAAGACGAAGGAGAAGAACACATAATTGTATTGCACCAACATATAATCCCTTAAAATACATAGCTATACGCGTAAAGCAACATAATTAAACCTCAAAACAAAATATATAGGTACTACGCAGTTAATGGTGAACATAAATGTATCGCAATGTATTTTAATAAACATAAACATGAAATGGATTATAGTAATTGTTTTCGTAGATACATGAGCCTGTCCCCGAGAGCTGAGAGAAATCATGTGATGTTCTAACATCTATAAATATGTGACATATTAAACATCGGTGCAATAGCAGAAGAACTGTTAAAAAGCGCAGTAGCTTCTCCTTAGATCTGGTCATTCAAACAACATGGTCAGTGAAACCACTCGACGGTTTTGAGAAGAATTGAGCCTTGCTGCAGATGGTGCAAATAATGTTCAATGTCCCTGACTATTCTTACTCCCAAGTGAACTTGATCATCTGTGGTGATAGATGATCAATACCCTACATATGCATGAAACACTGGCTACAAATCCGACACGGCATTAAGAGCTTTCGACGCCAGCATCTCTCAGTATGCTGTATGCACTGAGCTACCTCTCCACTAAGTTGTGCAACGAGCACTTACAGGCAGGCGGCTGACGTGAGGATCCAGCGCTGGTCAATGACGCTCCCGCTGCACCGGTGAAGACCGGCTACACGGATACTGACTTGCCATGGCCATGAGTGATTCTTTGCCTCGTAGTTGGGTAATATGTTTGTTGTTTGTGGCGTTACCATAGGTTTCCCACACTCGTCTGACACTGCTCAGGGGAAAATAACAGCAACATGGTCTCGTCAGCTTCGTGTAAAAGTGGTACACGTAAATTCACATGTTACTTAGAATATATCGCGTTGGCATATGCAATGTATTATTTGATTTGCGTTACTTTCGAATAACATTGTATTAAATATTTATGTTAGGGGTGACCGACCATATGTTTGTAATTCCTGTCTAAGCGAACTTTTTAGAGCATATGTGACCTTTATAACATGTTCTGACGTAATGCACGGACAAGAGAAATAACAATGTTTGTATTGATTTTAATGTATATACTTATGTAGTAAGCACTCAGGATATGTGCAAATATTGGCGCTACAATTACATACACACGTGCAAATACGTTCGCATGCACATTCCATGGGATTGCGCTAATACTGTTATCGAGATAACTCAATTCGCTCAACGCTTCGTGTTTATTGCTAGTTGCACATTTACCTAAGGTTTAATCAATTTGCCTTCTATAACATGCATGTTTTATAGCGAGAGCAACAGCCGCTTTTTGTAATATACAAAAGACGTGAACGCTGTGGTTACTTCCTAGTACAAGATTTAGTGAAAACATTGACAAGTTGAACTGGACGTTTTAGACAGCTGAGCTGGCTACCAAGCATAACTTCAACACAATTTCCATCAGCCCATGAGGGAGACGCACGTTTTTGAGTTTACAACAATCGGATCAATCTGAAATCAGCAGTACAGTTATGGACACAAATATACGATTATACTGGTCAATCCGCTTATATTCATGCAGGCATGAATTGCCTGCCTGTCACTTTCAATAATAATAGCAGGCTAACACGTATGCTCACCCAACGCCAGGAGTACCTACCAGGAATGAACGTCATTGCCGAGAATCGGATTATAAAACCACTCAGCGTAACTGAACTGTCTGTCCTGAAGGCGACGGACAGGCTGTTTGCTGGGGAGATCACGTCGCTCAGTGTGGAGTGGCCACAAAGTGTGTGCAGCACTTCTCCGGTCTTGGTATCTGCGACGACGAGTCTGTCTCGGGAACAGTTGGCGCTCGCTTGGACGGTGAAGTTCTCGAATTGCAACAGCACCCTCTGAATGTCGGAAGACAGCAGTAGAAAACAAAACCAGTACGTTTCGACAATCATGCAGTTAACCATCGTGAGACCACAAGACAGTGCTAGCTTTGGTCGCATCAGAAACACTAAAGTTGTTTAGGAAAATACCAATTCATTAGGGATGATGAAATAAATGTACTTGTTTTAACACATAAATATCCCTCAAAAAATAAACAAAGACAATAGTGAAACACGGCTTGAGAAGGAGCTTTACGCAAGAGAGGTGAAGCGTAGCACATACGTAATAAGTAAATGTCAGATATGTATTACATCTTCATAATAAAACTGTTTTCAAATCAATCACATACCGTTATTATGAGGTCAGTATAATATGTAGCGTCATTCACTATAAAACGTGTTACCGACAAATATATTATGGTCCTCAACATAGTTAGTGCTGGATCGATACTCGACATATCTAAGTATCGCGATAGGTTAGTACTACCAAGCATCATGTTTGCCAATATAATTGATAGTTTGTTTGTTGTGTATTCTGGTGATATACAACGTTTTAAAATAAAATTCTAAATAACATTACGTTCATTCTTAATACAGTCATGTAATGTTATGTAAATATGTTCCTTTGTTAATTTAAACAGTACAATCGTTATACTTTATGTTATAAACGATTGAATATTTAAACTGTTTCAAGAACACGACACCTTATAGCTGAAAACACGCACTGTGAATTAATTAACTAGTAAATGTACAAAAAGATGGTGACAGCAGCAGATTGCTATTTGTGACAAATAACATGCATTCATTCACGAACATTATTTCAAATACTGAACAAGATACTGGTGTCGACAGCCATTAAAATAGCCTCGTATTGAGCCAGCACTAGACACAACCTACTTTTCCTGCATCCACGTCAATTTGCCACTGGCAGGTCATGTTATTTCTGTACTGGTATCTGCTGATCCCGAAGAGCCCGTCAGCGCCTTTAAGTCGTACCACCTTTCCCGTGCACGCCCCTGAAAGGAATCCATTTGTGCCACCCACCGAACTGTCTCTCAATATGTTCGTTTGATCCTGCTCTTATATGTTGATTCAAGACTGTTGTCAAGATCTTGTTTCCGGGTCAGATCATGTTTCAGCGAAAAAGTGGCGAAAGTAGTCCGCCTGTTTATTAACATACACGGTTACAGATATTTTCGTAGGTTACCCAATACAAACGTCAAACCACGTTTTCTTATATAATTAAACAAGTATGTCCAACGAATCGTAATACCAATCAACTTAGGACACTAATTATTAAGAGTAAAATTAGAACAGCAGTTCTAATAACCGCATCACAACATCAGGATAATGTAATTAATATGAGTACAATAAATATATTGACATGCTAATAGCAGTACTTACCAGAGTGTTTCGATCTTGCGTAGTATTTAGCCACAAAGCCTGTTTTCGTGTACAAGTAATCGGTTTCGAAAACTACAAACATTGCGTTACTTCTGGAAATTACGTCATCCGGCAAAATATTCCCGCAATAAGAGCCGATGCGAGACGCTGTGGTGTGGTCGCCATCATAAATCGTAACGCTGTCGTAGCAATCCTTTTCGTCACCTTCAATGTCGATGTACAGGAATTCTAACTGAATCACCTTAAAAGCAAGAAGAGGAGCAACTTAAGTCAGCTGTTCCTTTAACAAGGTAATACACATAATGTGAATCGCTAAACCTAGAACTTTTCGACACAGACGGGAACGAAAAAAGTGGGTTTTCTCAACTATTTGTATTAGGAAAATATTAATGGCAATTATAAATTTACCACAGTGCTACTCAACAAGGGTGCCTTGGTAAAGTAACTGAAGCCGAAATAGTACGCATCGAGTTGAATTTAAACTCTAGCTTATCTACACACAGATGAACTTCAAAGCCTAATGTTGCCTGATTATTTTTACCCGACTACCTCTCCTTCTATGAAACAATGTAGGCAATTTATACGACTGAATATATCAAAGCGTTATGTTGTGTTTATATTCTACAAACGCAGCTCCTCCTGAATTCGTATAATGTATAATTGAAAGAAAAACCAGTGCAGATATATACTGATAGCAACTAAAAAGAAGACTGGGCAACTATCGATGATCACGCCACGGATGAAGCGCTTCTGTCAATCATCAGAATAAACATTTCGTGAATAACATCATTTAGAATATTCCGTTTAGGTATAATATTAGATAGGGAGAATTTCCCGTCATAATATAATATAAAATTAATGTATGTCAATTTTCGAAAATTTCTACGTAAACCAAAAAGCACAATGACAATGTTAATATTTGTCTCACTCGTGTGGAAGAGTTGTGGATATTTGATTTTCTTCCTTCTAATTATATAATTGTTACAACACTATAATGCACATGTTGATACAGAAATGTTCCGTTAGGTGAATCGATAGGTGAAATTAAATACAACAGTGTGCGGTGACCCGAGGAAGGCTAGGCAGCATTGATATGCAAAGATTATGTTAATAGGTAAGTTGACAGTGTGACCTTACCATAGTTGCTGCTACTTCAATTTTCCATCCGCACCACATGTTGTCGACATATTGGTCTCTGAAGATGCCAAACTGCCCCACCAGTCCGCCCAACTCCCCGCCACACACTGCAGTCAACACAGACGGTCATCAGTACGGTAGTGTATTGTATATCGGCTTAGCGTTGAACAGGTATTTTATGCGGTTTGGAACCCCTTACTTTACAATTAACACCAATGTTACATGCCGTGTGTTACATCGCCAACTGGCAATGCTCTGGGTAGCCTCGATTACCCAGGCGCGGCGAAGAGACAGCCATTGTGAAGTCCCTCAGTGCGGCCTGGGAAATGATGTACTACTTTTGTGACATACATGGCAGCCTTGTCCTAGAGTAGAGTAGAAAGGACGAGTGACCGGGGGCAGACTTTGAAATAGAAACTAAATAAACAGTGGCAGTACACACAAGTATTGTCAGACCTACTTCTCGGCGACGTCACGCAACCTTGCGAGGGTCGTCGGTTAGGCGAGACTATGGTATATTGCATAACTAATTAACGTGACCGAAAACACAAGATATTCCAGTCATCCTGGCGTTCAAAATGCACTAGTCCAGAGGAGTACGTGTGTGTGTGTGTGTGTGTGTGTGTGTGTGTGCGTGCGTGCGTGCGTGCGTGCGTGTGTGTGTGTGTGTGTGTGTGTGTGTGTGTGTGTGTGTGTGTGTGTGTGTGGTGTGTGTGTGCAAGCGTAGTATTGCGTATAATATGTCATATATTACCTGTGTCATCTGTCGTATTTGTTGAATTTGATGGTGGTGACGAATCCGTGGTCATCAACTCTAAGTCTGGATCCAAAGTGTACGTCTGCGGTTCTTCTTCCGATGTTGTTGTTGGTGCTGACGTCTTCGGGGTTGTTTCTGTAGAAGTGACCGGAGGCTCTGCTGTTGTCAGTTCGGTTGTTTTTGCTTCTTCTGTGGACTGTTCAGTTGTTGTTGTTCCTGTTGTGGTCAGCTCAAAGATCGGGCTACACGGGGTAACGGTTGTTTCTTGGGGTGTTGTTATTGTCGTCGTCGCCCGTGCACGAGACACCTCCGAAGTAGCTTCGACCGGCGTTGTTGGTGCCGATGTTGATGCTTCTGTGGTTGTTGTTGGTGGTGCTGAAGTAACTTCGTCCGGTGTTGTTGCTGCCGATGTTGATGCTTCTGTGGTTGTTGTTGGTGGTGCTGAAGTAGCTTCGTCCGGCGTTGTTGCTGCCGATGTTGATGCTTCTGTGTTTGTTGTTGGTGGTGCTGTTGCGTCATATGTCGTTGTTGTGAGTGGAGCCTCAGTTGTTGTCGTTGTGGTCGATGGAGTGGATTTTGTAGACGCAATGACGAGAATTTCAACTGGGCCTGGCTTTTTCAGAAACTTGCGAAAGTTTCCCGTCTCCTTTTTCGTCTCCTCCGACAGAAACTCTGTCAGCTGCTTCTCTAGTTGTTCGGTCGACTTTAACGGAATGTTGTCCTTTTGAACACTATATTGTTGTATAGTGAGTTCAAACAATGCAATTACACTGCCTTTGCTGTAACCAAAATACACATAACGATATAAATGTTAAAATACATATGACATTTAATAAAGAATGACGGCCCACATTGCATATATGATTATTTTTTATTTTTAGCAAACATCATTTTTCAAATTCACCAGAAAAAAATTGAATGTAGAGTAATAAGTACATCGAAGGAGATGAGCTAGCACCAAAACGTATTAGTTTGATAGACAACCTGACATAGCAAAACCAGCTTCCACAATGTCACATGTATGGTGCCATCTATTTGTGTTATTGGCTATTCAAATAGTTAATTACTGTCACTATGTTGCTGAATACTACATCAGTAATTTTATGAAATATATATATTTTTAAATATTCCTAGTAATGACAAAATTAACCTTTTGCCATTGAGCTGTCGCTGATGTTTTATCTTGTCGATTGGGTGAATTTTGTAATGATAATTTATGGCAAATGCAAACTGATCATGATAAATGGCCTGAGTGTTAAAACACTTACCGGAAGCCAGTAACTTTGCATTTCTGTATATCTTCGCCCATATTGGTTTTTGTTAATGTGGTCAATATCTGGAGACAAAAGACAAGTGGGTCATTTGGTGATGTCTTATTCTAGAAGTTATGCAATTATTATTGTTAGCAGTATTAGCAGTAAGAATACTTTGTTTCTGCTGCATGATGAGCTTCTATTGGGCACTGTTAAACTTACAACGTAATTAGCGAGTATCAAACTCAATTATGCTACCGACCAGTATCGGCAAAATAGTGTATCAAATCAGCACTAAGTTATTCCATTCATTTGTAGTCCTCTGTGAAAAAATTAAGAGTGTTCTCATATTTAACCTTTACAGACCTTATCTACTCCATCGATCTTTCTTAAATAAAAAAACAATTACTTAAGTCAATATGTTCGTATTCACTCAATACATTCAATTTATGTGTGTTTGTGTTTGTGTGTGTGTGTATGTGTGTGTGTGTGTGTGTGTGTATATATATATATGTGTGTGTGTGTGTGTGTGTGTGTGTGTGTGTGTATGTGTGTGTATGTGTGTGTGTGTGGTGTGTGGTGTGTGGTGTGTGGTGTGTGGTGTGTGAGTGTGTCAGTGTGTCAGTGTGTGAGTGTGTGAGTGTGTGAGTGGGTGAGTGGGTGAGTGGGTGAGTGGGTGAGTGGGTGAGTGGGTGAGTGGGTGAGTGGGTGAGTGGGTGAGTGTGTGAGTGGGTGAGTGGGTGAGTGGGTGAGTGGGTGAGTGGGTGGGTGGGTATACCATGTGTGTATGTTGAAGCAATGACAGTTTATGAATAATCCCTGAACACTTTAAGACAATGACTGAATTCTTTGAACTTACACTGGTACAGAAGTCACCCGCCAGCTGCTTGTACTCGGGCGAGTTAGGGTTGCCGTAGGTCTTCTCATCGTAGTCCAACTTGTCCAATCTCATTTGAGCAACAAACACCTCTGAAATATGACCGACGTGAATTCATGTTGAAATTGCTTATTACGCAGGTGAAGAAAATGTGTGTGCGTGTGCGTGTGCGTGTGCGTGTGCGTGTGCGTGTGCGTGTGCGTGTGCGTGTGCGTGTGCGTGTGCGTGTGCGTGTGCGTGTGCGTGTGCGTGTGCGTGTGCGTGTGCGTGTGCGTGTGCGTGTGCGTGTGCGTGTGCGTGTGCGTGTGCGTGTGCGTGTGCGTGTGCGTGTGCGTGTGCGTGTGCGTGTGCGTGTGCGTGTGCGTGTGCGTGTGCGTGTGCGTGTGCGTGTGCGTGTGCGTGTGCGTGTGCGTGTGCGTGTGCGTGTGCGTGTGCGTGTGCGTGTGCGTGTGCGTGTGCGTGTGCGTGTGCGTGTGCGTGTGCGTGTGCGTGTGCGTGTGCGTGTGCGTGTGCGTGTGCGTGTGCGTGTGCGTGTGCGTGTGCGTGTGCGTGTGCGTGTGCGTGTGCGTGTGCGTGTGCGTGTGCGTGTGCGTGTGCGTGTGCGTGTGCGTGTGCGTGTGCGTGTGCGTGTGCGTGTGCGTGTGCGTGTGCGTGTGCGTGTGCGTGTGCGTGTGCGTGTGCGTGTGCGTGTGCGTGTGCGTGTGCGTGTGCGTGTGCGTGTGCGTGTGCGTGTGCGTGTGCGTGTGCGTGTGCGTGTGCGTGTGCGTGTGCGTGTGCGTGTGCGTGTGCGTGTGCGTGTGCGTGTGCGTGTGCGTGTGCGTGTGCGTGTGCGTGTGCGTGTGCGTGTGCGTGTGCGTGTGCGTGTGCGTGTGCGTGTGCGTGTGCGTGTGCGTGTGCGTGTGCGTGTGCGTGTGCGTGTGCGTGTGCGTGTGCGTGTGCGTGTGCGTGTGCGTGTGCGTGTGCGTGTGCGTGTGCGTGTGCGTGTGCGTGTGCGTGTGCGTGTGCGTGTGCGTGTGCGTGTGCGTGTGCGTGTGCGTGTGCTTGTGCGTGTGCGTGTGCGTGTGCGTGTGCGTGTGCGTGTGCTTGTGCGTGTGCGTGTGCGTGTGCGTGTGCGTGTGCGTGTGCGTGTGCGTGTGCGTGTGCGTGTGCGTGTGCGTGTGCGTGTGCGTGTGCGTGTGCGTGTGCGTGTGCGTGTGCGTGTGCGTGTGCGTGTGCGTGTGCGTGTGCGTGTGCGTGTGCGTGTGCGTGTGCGTGTGCGTGTGCGTGTGCGTGTGCGTGTGCGTGTGCGTGTGCGTGTGCGTGTGCGTGTGCGTGTGCGTGTGCGTGTGCGTGTGCGTGTGCGTGTGCGTGTGCGTGTGCGTGTGCGTGTGCGTGTGCGTGTGCGTGTGCGTGTGCGTGTGCGTGTGCGTGTGCGTGTGCGTGTGCGTGTGCGTGTGCGTGTGCGTGTGCGTGTGCGTGTGCGTGTGCGTGTGCGTGTGCGTGTGCGTGTGCGTGTGCGTGTGTGTTTTATGATTTGTGATTTGTGATTTGTTTCATAAAACGTTGAATCCAACTTGACCTAAATAGCCTTTGATTATCTTGCGTATCAACTATGTGCATGTATACTAAACTAAAACAGGCATACGGTCAAATATGTTGATAACAAATGATACCACATTATAAAAAAAACTAGTAGAAAATTATATATTAATTCTATGTTGATAAACCATATGTTTGTGTAACTTGATGTTGGTACCAAATATTTACTGCAGTTAAACTGTTTTATGTCACGCTGAAATTGTTACAATATTGACAATATTGCACTCTAAGTTGCCATTATATTTACTGTCCACTGCACCAACTTTAAATGTTGTACTTGTATAATAAAATTGACATTCAAAGACATTACGTTGATGACATCATGCGTATCTGATACTAAATTATGATTATCAGATTGAATATTAGTGAAGGTGTATAAATTGCCTAAATGAACCATTTGTGTCAATTAAAACGGGACAATGGAGAGAGTTATACGTGACTACGTTGTACACGTATTCATGTGAACGTGCATAGTTTATAAAACACTGGGTGCTTTAAACAGTATGGGTGGAAATATCGCAAAGTCGTGGAGTCCCTGTTTACTCACAATGTGATCAGTGGAACATTGGTGATATAATCGAAGTTTCATAGCTAGACTTACCTGGCTTTGGAGCCGGGGAAGGCTTTGAGCCTGAAACACAAGAGCGTACATTAAAAACAAATATTTCGAACAGGTTTTAAGAGTCGTGTCTACTTGATCACTGAGTCATAAACGGCATGATATGAACGTTTCACTGACATATTTTGGTAATCATTCTAGAACGTATAAAGGTATTGACGAGAACTACATATTTCATCAATGGCATGCAATACAACGCGTCATGTAATTTGTTTATATTTAAATATGAAAATGTTTAAGACGAATATCGTGTCTGCCTCACCGGGTTCAAAATCATCAATATAAATTATAAAATAAAACAAAACACCATCCTGGCACAATAAAATTATGTCATCATTTTCTAGTTTTATATGTTTCCAGCGCTCGACAGGGTTCGATTAACTGACTAGTCGTTGCATATACGAATACGAATACGAATACATTTATTTCAGGTAAAAACCCATATACAATTGGTACATACATTAAAACATCTAAATAGCCTGTTAAAGATCCAATATGTTAATAAATTATTAGATAAAAAAAAAAAATAAGGTTATAAGTTAGATAATGTAAAATTGTAGAAAAACAGATAAAATAATGAGCAATATACAGGATGTAATTGTAAAATAAATATGCAATTAGTTCATGTAAATAAACACCTTTTGAAAAGTAAGTTATATAAACAACTTATTGACTTTAAAAATATATGTATATAATAAATAAATAATAAAGTTATATGCTAGACATGATGACTATCTTACAGATTTATTGTGTACAATGAATTGGCCCAGCTAATCCACATTGGGCCATTTACTATTTCAAAGCAATTGTACATAACCCTAATCAAGTCATTATTTATGTTAAAAATGCGTCTTTTAAAACCATAAATGCTCTTACGCAATAGGGCGTCAAATGTATCAATACCATTATTAGCAAACATGCCACTCGCGCTGTCCCGTCGGCTATATCCCAAAATCCGTCTATGCATATTGTTGTAGGCAACTTTAGCTTTCAAATAAGAGCCCTTATTAAAGTTAACCCATAATTGGCAACAATAAGTTGTACAACAATACGCATGAAACAGATGTAGTCTAACACCCACGGAACAGTGGTGAAATTTTCTGATAATGCTATTTGACCTAGCATAAAAATTACGTAGATGTCTTAAAATATCTCCGTCATCTTTCAGGTCATTGCATATTATCACACCTAAATATTTTGCTTCTTTGACATATGCAAGCTTGTTTAGGTTCATATACATATCTGGACATTTCAGGTTAAAACCACGTGGTTTGAAGACCATACATAATGACTTGATAGGGTTATATTCAACATCATTTTCAAAGCCAAACTGTGCACATATGTTCAGCAAACGCTGAAGCCCACTAGGACTGGGAGCAATAACACATATGTCATCGGCATAGAACACATGGTTAGTGCAGTAGTTGTGTATATGACAACCTGTACCAGCACTATTTAGCATATTGCTCAGATCATCAATGTATACGATAAATAAATATGGGGACAAAATCCCACCTTGTCGAACACCATTCGAAACATTAAAAAACTCTGATGTTGTACAACCCCATTTGACACAGAATGTTTGGGTTCTGTACCAATACAACAGAATACGTACAAGTATAACAGGCACACCTCGGTTAAGCAATTTTCTAAAAAGCGTCCAATGGTTGACTCTGTCGAATGCTTTTGACGCGTCTAAAAAGCATGAATACACCGGGCTATTGTTACTTTTATAGTATTGAATAACATTTTTTAAAGCAAATATACAGTGGTCAGTAGAGTGTCCCTTCTTAAACCCAAATTGATTGTCGGTGGTATTAAGATATGGTGTCAACATTTCCAGCAATACAATTTCAAATATCTTAGAGGCTACAGTGACTAGCGCAATTGGTCTGTAGTTATTTACGTTGCTCGTATCACCAGACTTATTTTTTATCAATGGAATTATAATAGTTTTCATAAAGTCATCAGGTAGATGACCATGAGAAATCACTCTATTATAAAAAATGGACAACAGTATAGTTATGCGCCTATCTGAATGAA
>OZ024860.1:42781160-42783660 GCA_964017155.1 Oasisia sp. SBJ-2009
ATGCCGTGTGATTCTCGAGATGTTGCGGAGGTGCAATATTGCTGACTTGCTTACAGCAGCCACATGCGACTCCATCGTCATATCGGCATCATACTGGACACCAAGATTACGGACACTGTGAGTCACCCTGACCAAACAGTCACCAACACGCGTTGCAGCGTGATTTGTTTAGCTGTTGAACTGACCTAAATGCTATTACTTCTGTTTTTGAGTCGTTAGTCGTCCAAGGAGTTTGTTTTCATCCATATCCTGAGTGATGTTACATACCGTTCAAAGCACTCAACAGCCTAAGAAGTGAGGTAGAATCATTAATGTGGATAGATTGAACTGTGTCTCTCAGATACGACTTAAAGCAATCTCATTTGGGCCACTCCAACATCATGTGACAGACTATACAACATCACATTGTGCTCCACAGTATCAAATACAGCCGTAAAGTCCAGTCTACTAGAAAATCGTGCTGTCCATTGCCCGCAGGATGTCATTCAGTACACAGACAACAGCCGTCTCGACGGTGTGATTTGGCTTGTACGCAGACTGGTTGGGCTCGCAGAGATAATACTCAGTTTATACATGAGCCGACAGTCTTGCAGCAACAACACGTTCAATTGCCTTAGCCAAGTATGGCAGATTGGACACAGGTCTGTAATTGTTTTATGTGTCCTCATCTAGGCGTAGTTTCTTGATTACTGGCCCTATATGCGCTCTTTTCAGGTGGAAAGGCATTAATTATGCCTGTTCTTAAAGACGTCGTTACAACAAAATGTGAGGACATATATAATGTCATAATTGCAATGAAATGAAGGCATTGGGTTGCATAAAATATTAATATTATTTTAACTGTTGTACAATTAAATAGTAATATCCTCAGAGTGTCTCATTTCATTATGACCTGAGACATGAAAGAATCCCTATCGTGTCCAAAAGAATTCCTTTTAATTGCCGATCATTCCGATCATGAAGGGGAAGTTAACTGTGCATGTAAGACAGTGAGAAACTTGGTGTAAGTATTAGGCTGTCAACATGATTGTTTTAATACCCGGTCACGGCTGGCATGGCATTAAATACTCGCTCTGTGTACCCCTCGCGAATAATGAAATGTGGTAATGTCGGTCCCGTTTCAATGTGGGACGTAAATTAACCACTGAGAACGACAAGCGCGCTGACACCACCCTCAGTGCCAGCATAGAAAGGTTGGCTAGTCGTACTTGTTAATGTTCAGTGAGACCTCATACGATACTAACGTTGCAACCGCAATGTATACAGACTAGTCAGTTAACAGATCCCTGCCGAGACCGAGTCCTGGAGACGACTAGAACTATAATTATAACTAGAACGGCTCTTAATTATTCCGGATGAATGGTCAACATAGTGAACAAGTGACGGTTAGTCGCATACGATAGTAAAGGTTGAACACGCACGCAATGTAGCATGCATGTGTCTGCAACCGTCTATGAAAAGATCATGTCAAAAGATGTCCGCGCATTACCTCCAGGTTTATATACACAACGGCCGCTTTCAACGTGAAACATGAAAACAATGTAATTACGATATCTATGTGAAGCCCGCGGATGCCGTCATCCATTAAAACTACAATGAAATGATTAACTTAGGCTTACACTAATGTGGTATTATCGGTTAACGTGTTGTTACTGTCTTTTTGTTCTACTGTCTGCATCTACATAGGCCTACGGTATGTTGCCGTTTAGTCATTGAACTGCCCGCGGCCTACATTATCAGCAATACACGAATGCACGCACAGCCCAACTACCAGAGCGATAGCTTTTTGCCCAGACATGTATCCGATACCATCTTTTTTCAAGATAACACTGACTTTTCTATAGAGGCCCGAAGCAAACCTGCCACATGATACGGCTGTTGGCGTGTTTTTAAAGTGCTACGGCCGCATTCCATTTTGATACGTATTTGAGCTAAATATATGGAGAAATTACCTTTACACACACCATGTTCTTGTATGCGTCACAAAACAATACAGAATAGTGGAATAATCGTTTATTGTTAATGACTAAGTAAATCGATTTTAAACGAACGAATTAAACCACCGATTAGTTTATTGTAGCGTCCAGAAAATGGCGCGTTCGTAAATTTAAATTCAGAAAACTGCGGCAGGTAGCTCAACTGGCTGGAATGATGCAATCTACTAGGCTAGCGCTGTCGATCTCCAAATACACCATAGGAGAAACCGTTTGCTATTTGCGAAATTAAATTAAAACTCTTCGCCAAATTGGCGAAATGTTATTTCAGTTGTTTTTTGTGTCGTCATCAACTGTACATGACTGCCTTGTTTCCTACCCGCCTCTGTTGAAATTGCCTGAACGATCGAACATCAAACCGATTCAAATAACCAGTCAGCGTGACGTGCCCTGCTCGGCAAACAATAGGTCGGTAATTCCTTCATAGATAATACCATAGCTTAATTCAATCAAATATTCAAGTATTATGTTGCCTGCTCAAAGGTTAAAAAAAGTATACAGTACAT
>OZ024860.1:42791160-42918660 GCA_964017155.1 Oasisia sp. SBJ-2009
TCGAATGGCGATGTAAGTAATTCAATATGTAATGACTTAATGTGTGTGCGCATTTGCCGCTTAAGTTACTATCACGATTACGTTACGACTATACGTTATTCCCTTGTTATGGCCTTGTTAGCGATAACGATCGGGATAAGGAGTATCAATTGTATTAATGAAAACAATGTTAATGTTTCCGTCGAACACAAATCAGCCATAACCGACCATGCGGACAGTCACAACTGTGTGATAGACTGGGAGGGAGCGAAAAAGGTGGATAAAGAGACGAACAGGTGTGCGCGTTGGATAAAAGAAGCCATCTGGATTAGGAAGACGAAACAAACTATGAACAGAGACGAGGGGGGCTACAGACTAAGTCACGTGTTGGACAGTCTGCTCGCCACGCCATCTAGCGAGCAGTGACCACTGAATATTCAGTTCCTGAAGAAGGCCGCCGATGGTGGTCGAAACATAGAGGTAAGTCGAAGATTGCTAGTTGTGTAATTATGAAATTTGTTTAGAATAATATACTGCCACCTTTCTGAACATTTTCACGAATTTAATGTTTATGTCATGTTACCAAATAGTTGGCGATGATTTCATCACATTATATTTGAAAAGTACGTTTTATTTCAAGTATGTTCTATTAATATCCATGTCGTGCAATTGAAACCTTTGCAAACGCATATTGATAAGTGCTATTTTGTTTAGTGCCACATTTTAAATAAGTGCGTCGTGAGACAGTACGCCGAGAGACAAAAGGATGGAATGACAGACAGAGCCAATTGTTTCTTTTTAATGAAAGTATATCATTAACTTTGTGATTCTTTGCAGTTGACTCTCAGAGTGAGCCGTGTCAGAACAGTGTTCTCGCCACGCATGGCCTCACATGTGTCTGCCAAGAAGATGACTCGGGAACGACTTGCAGCGATCAAAGACGTTAGTTTCCATTATGCTATTGTTTTTGGTAGAAATTGTCACACAATGATAAATAATCAAGTAAAACCCATAAAGCAATGTATTGTGGGTGTGTCGTAGTTTTGTGGTCATCCATTTAATCGATAGAGGGTCCCGTCTGTGGACAACTATTACCATACGTTACCAAGTCAATTGAATCACATTCAACCCATTTCGTCTTTAGCCTTGTAAGGATGGGAGACTGTTTTTCCAATAGGATGACTTATTCTATTATTGGGAGCATCTGAAATATTTGAGACCACGTGATAGACGGACTTCGGTGTTGTCCACATGTTTAATATTTTCTAACTGGTCACTCGGTGTTATCGAGTTACGCGGTGTTCATCAAAATTGTAATCCTTTATTCTACAAGTTTTATATAATGCTATAATTAAATGCAATAGGAAAACCGTATATGGGAGGGAGGTCAGTAACAAATCATCGTAGTACAAGAGTTCTCAATCTGTCTTACCTTCTTCAACGTGAACTTCGTGGACTATGCATTTCAAAAATAAATTGTACAGTTCAACCTCAAAATAGTAATTTTATTTCAGAGTATATGTCTGCAAATACAGACGCAACGCTACATTCATGCTCAAAACGTCATACATAAATTAGTTACCGGGCTTGATGCAGTCCTGCGCCATCTTTGCGCTAAGCTTCTTCTTGACGCATTGCAAAAGCTGTTGATGACGAACAGTCATTGCTAGAGTTGACGCAATAGGTTGCTATTTTAGAAAAATCCCTCGTTTATCAAGCATTGGGGTATTCACTTTCTGTGACGTCATTTTCGCCATCTTTGAGAAATCAACCGCAGTGTTTCAGCTTATCGTTGTACAGGTGACAAGTGCAAGGAGTGAATAATATATCGGTTTATTTGGAACACGTGTAGTCACATTGACAAAAAAATAATTAGGTATGACAAATCAACAGTTATCATTTTGTTTCATATCCAAAATCATGTCTTGTTTAACTTAGGTTTTAGTAATAGTTATAACGGCTTGACGTCTCCTTCCCTTATTGGATCCATGCTCTAATACACGCTTTCGGAGACCCCATATACATTATGTTGGAGGACTTCCTGGTGACTGTCGTATCTTCACTGTCCACAATCAGGCACCAAGCTGCAGTATTTCTACTCAGGAATAGTGCTATATAGCGATATGTTATTTTGTAATGTAAAACATTGGGGTAATGCCGGTCCGGTCCGGTCCGGTCCGGTCCGGTCCGGTCCGGTCCGGTCCGGTCCGGTCCGGTCCGGTCCGGTCCGGTCCGGTCCGGTCCGGTCCGGTCCGGTCCGGTCCGGTCCGGTCCGGTCCGGTCCGGTCCGGTCCGGTCCGGTCCGGTCCGGTCCGGTCCGGTCCGGTCCGGTCCGGTCCGGTCCGGTCCGGTCCGGTCCGGTCCGGTCCGGTCCGGTCCGGTCCGGTCCGGTCCGGTCCGGTCCGGTCCGGTCCGGTCCGGTCCGGTCCGGTCCGGTCCGGTCCGGTCCGGTCCGGTCCGGTCCGGTCCGGTCCGGTCCGGTCCGGTCCGGTCCGGTCCGGTCCGGTCCGGTCCGGTCCGGTCCGGTCCGGTCCGGTCCGGTCCGGTCCGGTCCGGTCCGGTCCGGTCCGGTCCGGTCCGGTCCGGTCCGGTCCGGTCCGGTCCGGTCCGGTCCGGTCCGGTCCGGTCCGGTCCGGTCCGGTCCGGTCCGGTCCGGTCCGGTCCGGTCCGGTCCGGTCCGGTCCGGTCCGGTCCGGTCCGGTCCGGTCCGGTCCGGTCCGGTCCGGTCCGGTCCGGTCCGGTCCGGTCCGGTCCGGTCCGGTCCGGTCCGGTCCGGTCCGGTCCGGTCCGGTCCGGTCCGGTCCGGTCCGGTCCGGTCCGGTCCGGTCCGGTCCGGTCCGGTCCGGTCCGGTCCGGTCCGGTCCGGTCCGGTCCGGTCCGGTCCGGTCCGGTCCGGTCCGGTCCGGTCCGGTCCGGTCCGGTCCGGTCCGGTCCGGTCCGGTCCGGTCCGGTCCGGTCCGGTCCGGTCCGGTCCGGTTTGGTTTGGTTTGGTTTGGTTTGGTTTGGTTTGGTTTGGTTTGGTTTGGTTTGGTTTGGTTTGGTTTGGTTTGGTTTGGTTTGGTTTGCTTGAAGAAATATACTTTTAAACGAAATTTAAGAAATATATTTGTCTTCAAAAATTAGACATAACAAGATTGCTGTCTATAGCTAAGCTTCAGAAGGCATGTGAACAAGGAATCCTTTGCCAAATCGAGAGTTCAACTACAACATAACTCTAATTAAAGTGTTTTCCATATACGCGATGTTTCTCCAAGGAGCCATACTATTTGGTTACCCTTTGAAGCAGCAATTCCGCATTACTCCGAAACTGTCATGTCAGCACTAACTGTAACTCCTATGTTATTTTCTTTTAAAAGACACAAGGATTGTATTTGCACAACAAGCGTAAATTGGTCTTTGTATTAGCAACAGATCAATGAAGCCAAGCTTGCGTTAGAGTGAGAATATTCAAAACACTTTGTGTACCCTTTTTTTACGAAAGCGTTAAAGGCAGCGAGTGGACAACGTAATCTATGGATGTAATAGATACATAAAGACGACGTCTAGGATGACTACAAAACATCCTTTACATAAGCTTTAGTAATGACAGCCAACTCGTAGTCACTGAAACATGACACAGGCTAGCGTCTTGAAACTGGACGTATATGGGTGCCCGTTTATTGGTGGCCGTTTATGGGTGGCAGTTTATGGGTGGCCGTTCGGGGCATAACGCGAATAAAAAGCTCCGACCGACCCTGAATAAAAGACCGACATTTATATCTTTTTATTTTTAAAAACTTATGTCACCGTTCAGCTTCCGTAGTTTCAATCGCAATTGGGTTAATTTGAGATATTCATTTGCTACAAAGACGCTCATTGGATGTGAGCGTGGCCGCGTCACGAATGACGTTTTCAAACATTTCACTACAACTTTAACAGTTAGTACAACATATACGTGATATACATGGTATGGTGCAGTTTAATTTAATGCAGTATGTTTAAACAAAGTTTCAGTCCTTTTTATATGGCAAGCACAAAAATCAGGTTTGTTTGCAGCACTCCACTCTAATACCAGTACATGTGGGCAGTGCAGATCAAAACAAAACCACATTGTTCGAGGTCAGACTTCGATCGATTTAGGTTTAAAAAAAGTTAAAAATCCCTACCTACCTACCTACCCCATTTTGAACGTTGGTCGTAAATGGTATTGCAGATTACCGCGTTTTTGTTTTTGTTCGTTTTTGGTTCTGTAACGCTTAGGCCTAGGAAAATAAATACCTTGTTTCCGATTTTATGCTTGGAAAAAATAGGGTAGGTAGTTCGGGAAATGTTTTTTTTATCTTCACATTTTATGCTCTTCAAAATAGGGTAAGTAGGCATTTAAAACTTGTCAATGGTAATGAATTATTTTTATCACAGTGACTTCATCATTGACAAAAACCGTCAACTTAATTGAATACTGATTTCGTTACGTCCACTAAACGATTCATCTCGTGGTGGAGGGCTGATGTCACCATGACCGATAAACCAGAACACTACGACACAAACATGAAGAGGCAGACACCTATGCACACACACGCACATACAAACACAGATACACACGCGCGCGTAAGCACGCACGCACATTCAAACTAGATACACGGTGCCAGTCGTGGACAGTTTCTAAGATCACAACGATCTCCTAATTTTGTGATATTCTGTCGACACTGTTAAAATATATCGCTTTGTGTATTATATATTACGAATGCATTCAAAATGACAGAAGAAGAAAACAAAGTATATTGGCGAACACACGAACTCACTATGTTCACCAATGACATCGGTGAATCCGTCTGACATCGTTTCTGGCATAAAGCATGAGGTTGATCAAGTCTACCGGGTGGACATCAACAAAGCATCTACCGATGTTGACGAGATGACCGCTCGGGTCGTTCAGCGCAATCAACACCGGACGAACTATGGACCACTGTGGAACTCCACGTAGTACGTGCAACAAGTCTGATTCGTGCTCTTTAATACTATTTAAACGTATTGTAGTGTGTTTTGAAAACAGCTGTTGTGCCACTCACTGGAAACAATTCTGATTTGTTAGTGTGTCATTGTAATAGTTTATTGTACTAATTGTTTAGATCAGCACTCACACACTGCTAGATCTAGCGCTGATGTAAATTCCTCTATTGGTTTTAGTAATGCCACGGTTGTAGACATATTTAATATTGAATCATATCAACCGCTAGTCCGAATTTCATGGTGTTTTTATTAACCGCGTTTCCATTTGTTTTAAATATATGAATTATTTTAGAAATCGGTTATTTACTGAAAAGTGGTATACATTAAGTAGTTTCACAAATGTAGTACACAAATGAGATAGTAATCCAGCATCTAAATGGTATACGTAATCCAGCAGCAATTTTTACATTTCGTCTTTTCGGTTGATTTTGAATAGGAAATTACCAATTTCAAAGCAGTTAGGGTGCAAACGGAAAAATGGGAAGTAGTAGTAGATGGTTCTCTGGTAAAACATTGTGGCTTAACGAAGCAGAAACTAATTTCAAGCTCTCTAGTAAGTATGAGAACACACCAAAGATCATTGTTAATACGAATTACATTGAGACGGGAATGGTATAGTGTAAATCGTTTTTACAGCGTGCTATGGCGTAATTAAATTTAACTGGAAAGAACATCTGCCAAGTTATTAAAATATATACCAATGATGCAGAGAGCAAATATTTACTAGATATAAATGCATGCTTGACATTTCTGCTATACATGTTATAAAGATATTATTGTGAAATATGACGATGTTTCTCAAACAAATTGACAGGATATATCTAATATTAAAAATAAAGTTAATTGATTTCATGGCTTGTGTTGAGAATTGCGTATTGAAGTTACATGATTTAGAAAAAGGTAATCTGCCACGAAATAATTGGGTGGGATATATGAATTTTTGTGAGTAAATTTGTTGTACTGAAATGTTTAAATGCATTAAACTCATTATCATGCATAGAAACGTAGAAACACAGTACATTATACAAGTCATCAATATTACGAATACCACCGACGAATATAAACTCTATTGCCATCTTTGGCAATACGCAACCATTGGGAATAGTACTATTAAAACACGAGCCAAAATTGCATACGGAGAAACATATTTTATTTAATTATTCTTCGGACATGTGAATAGCTGAAGGATTAGTAACATTTATATTTTAGAATAATGTATTCAATTTTCAAGATGTATGATATATTGTAATTATTAACAATATTCTGATCAACTAACGCCATCCAAAATCATGTCCAACGATCTGGTAGAAACGGTTTTATAACTGGAGTTTACATTTCCGCGTGCGAATGATTACATATCCGCGTGCGAGTGTGTGCGCGTGCGTGCCTCCATTCAGTCTTCCAGACCGCAGTCGTGCGCGATGCATCTACGAGTTGCTCTAGCGATGTGTCTGTCCGGCCTCTTGGCAGCCTCACTCCCTCAGGAAGCGAACCCCGGGGAACAAACTGGCGCCGTCTTGGAGGGAGAGCAACGGACCGTCAGACAGCAAGTGTTGAGTCGGCATAAGAGAGGCAATTATACCAAATGTGAGCATACGTTTCGATGGATATAAACTTTGAATAAAACACAATGATATTGAAATTGTTTGGATGTTGTTCAATCGGGATTTACACATTTGGTAGTGGAGATTTAGTAAGCACTGTGTAATACAGACTGGTAATGCAAAACTAAAGTGAAACACTCGTACTTTATTTTGTTACAGCGCTGTTCATTGCGTTACAACGTTTAAAAAAATAATCTACTCTATGATTGCGATTTTCCTCAGATAAGAATAGCAATATTACCACTTACCTTTAGTAAATATCTAATTTATAATTATTTATAAATACTTTTAGTAGTACATGAATACACGATGCACTGTTGCCTAATTCCAATTGTTAAATTGTGTAATGTACTTAGTTATGCAATTATCACTTTGCTGTTATTGACCAACTACATGTACATTATATGTATGTAACAAAAAAGTTATTATTATTATACCTTTAGTAAATATCTGCATTTAATCAATAAGATAATATTTGTCGTTTTCATAACCGTTTTAAATTAAGCAAAATGATTACGTCACGCCACATCGGCGCGTGTTTTTTTATTTCGTAGGTGTAAACACATACCGTTGCATTGGGATGGCAAGCAAAATACTTACATGAAATATAATTGTACAATTCCTAGAATAATCCGCTGATGCAGATGTAGAACAAAATTGTTTTACATCATAATATGTACAAAGTATGTTAAGTAATATTGAATATAGAAGATACATCCTAATATACTTAGGTCACGATCGGAAAATTCCTTCCAGATTACAAACAATGTCGGCGAAATATTTGTCGCGTTCTTGACGTTGTCAGAAGACTATTTTTACGCACAGCATGAATTTGCTCTGATTCACGTAGGACGTTTTGGTTTATATCCGTTTATACTGCGCTGATAGGCCATCTTGAATTTTCTCACGAAAACGTGGATGAAAAAATGGAAACAGTTTTTGTCAGTCGTTTTGGGCCAATAAAAGTGAAAAAAAACACAATTACAAAAACATCTATATGAAAAGGTCACATAATGACATTTGCCATAACTGGTGTATTGTTAATGCTCGTGGCACACGGTTCATCTGGAGATATTCAACAACGTCAATGTGACTAATTAATAATTAATTATTTATATTTTATTTTAATAGAGTACGAAACAATTTCACACAGAATATTGTAAACAAATTAAATGGTAAATTATTTTAATTAATGTTTATTTTTTAATACAATAATGTTATCGACTTATTATATATAAACTTTATTTATTATAATTAATATATTTTCTTTTAAATAATGTTACATAATTTATTAATGTAATTTGTTATAAATATTGAAATATTTTATATTTAATTATATTTTAATAATATGTATTTGTTTATGGTTACAGTTTATTAATTTTATGTCTATTTATTACTACTGTGGTTATATTTATATTGTTGTGAACTATATATTTTATCTAAAGCTGTATTGTATGTATGTATATGATGTATGTATGCATGTAAGATTATGGCCCATTGAAAATCACGATATACCACGTGACATGGTTACCATCAAGAAATAAAGCTTTTACTTACTTACATCTGTCGTGTTGTGTTCTGTTTAGCTTACACCACCGGGGGAACTGGCCTTGGAGGACGGTGTGAATTTCCCTTCGTGTACCGTGGTACGACCTACACCGAGTGCACAGATTCGCATGCAGACAAACTCTGGTGCTCAATGAACCGTGACTACTCACAGCACGAGAAATGGGGTTACTGTCGAGTTGTAGGTTAGTTGCCTTGGTTACCTTGACGATAGAGTAAGCTCAAAATACATGCAAACGAAAATAATGCTTTTGCTCGGTTGCGTCTACGATGTAAAGTAGAGTAAGTAACACAAGCAGAATGCAACTCGTCACAGCAAACGTGGTAATATAGTATATATATATGATAGATAGACTTCTCTATAGTCGCTATCGAGGAGCGACCTTTTGAGAAATTGTATTTACAAATCATTACATCACATAAATATTTAGGGACTGTTTTAAATATGCATATTCTATAAAGTTGAAAAGTGGTTTTTGATTCTTAATAATAATAACAATAATAATACAATTTATTTGTATAGCGCCCGAAACCAATATTGTTGCTCTCAGGCGCTTCACGTAAATGTACAAATAGTAGCTAAAATTGAATGATATTTTTTTATTAAAATAGATATATGTATATATGGATGATAAAATATTAAGATAAATAAACTTATATATACATATATATATATACACGCACACACACACACACATATATATATATATATATATATATATATATATATATATATATATATATATATATATATATATATATAAACATTATGAATATAAGCCTATACATGAAACAGTAAAATATTTCTTAGTGTGCATGGTCAGCTAACTTTTTCTTTGACTATATCCGGTTGTTAATTAATAATAGCGCCAAATTTTGTCTGAAACATTCACGAGCAAAATAATATTAATTTGATAAGTGTATAATTTATTTGTGGCACTATATCATGACTATGTACCTCATATTTCAAAGTAATCATCCTGATTTGCACATAAAATGGTATATCGTGGTGTAAATATTTAGTTTAAATATTTGTATCTATAGTTGGACTGGTGAATTTCACCAAACACTAAACATGTTAGTTTATATCCCTACCCTGGATTAATCTGCATATATATATATATATAATATATATATATATATATATATATATATATATATATATATATATATATATATATATATATATATATATTATATATATATAATGTATATATATATATATAATGTATATGTATGTAATGTGTACATCTTTTCACCACATCGTCTTAGAACTGACAGTTTTTATAGTTCAAGATATGCAGAAACACTATGTTATCCTGAAGATGTGAGGTTCAATTGACAATTTACCAGTTTAGGAATGTTGCAATTATTACTAGATTTGCCTGAAAGTTTAGGGGCTCATAACTGTGAACATTTAACACATAGATTATGACCTTTATGGCATGGTGATACAATTACATATCGAGATACACATTTACTATATTTGTGTAAATGTTAGAGTTATATAAGAGTAGCTACGGTACCTTCACGTTTGGGGTTTTGTTGTTCACATGTGTGAAACAAAACGTACATAAAAGCAAAATACATTAGCGATTTATGCTTATTTGTAACTCCCATAGACATCCATTTGCTATTCCAAAATAAACCAGGACAAGTGTACTGTGGATTTGCATCATACGTATCCAACAATATGGATAAATAATAACTACGTTTGTATTGGTTCAACATGATCATATCTGCGGAGGTATAGGCCGCAAAGTAACAAGACGTTACACCTACATTTACCCATACATTAACACTAGGACAAACCTCACATTTTTAGAATAAGTTAATCTTGATGTCTATGTTGTCTTCAGCCAATTCCTAACCATATGCTGAATGTCATTTGTTCTTCTAACACGAAATGACTATATGAAATGTGCACTCTGCTTACTTACTTACTTAATCCTCTTCGTCCCCAGTGGGACATAAGGCCACAACAATCTTCCGCCACAAGGTCCTGTCCTTGGCTGAGGCCTGAGCTTCTCCCCACGACAGCCCCATCTCTCTCAGCTCGGCCATCACTGTTTGTCGCCACGTCATCTTTGGCCGTCCTCGCTTCCTTTTTCTTGGTGGTGTCCATCTGAGTGCCACTTTGGGGATCCTGTCTCCGGGCATTCGCAGGACGTGTCCTAGCCATCTCAGCCGCCTGTGTTTCATTTCTAGGACAGCACTGTTGCAGCCCGTCTTCTTATACAGGGCCACGTTGGAGATCTTATTGGGCCAGAATATTCGGCAGATCTTTCTGAGACATCCATTGTGGAACGCGTCGATCTTTGCCATGTCCCCTTTAACCACTCGCCAGCACTCTGAGCCATACAGTAGGATGGACTTCACATTACTGTTGTAAAGTCTTATCTTTGTTTTGGTGGCGTACTGGTTAGACTTCCAAATGTTCTGCAGTTTGGCGAAAGCACAGCGGGCTTTACCGAGTCTTGCCTTGATGTCTTTTTGGCCTCCATTGTCTTTGCTGATGAGACTACCCAGGTAAGTAAAGTCCTGTACAAACTCAAGTGGTTCACCATTTACGGTAACAGGTGCGGTTGGTGTGCTGTTGATGCTCATCACTTGTGTCTTGGGTGTATTGATGGTAAGCCCAGTTTGCTTTGCATATCTCTCTAATCTACCAGTTTTTTCCTGCAGATGGTCACGCTTTACTGATAGTTAGGGTTTTGTTGTTCACATGTGTGAAACGAAACGTACATAAAAGCAAAATACATTAGCGAGTTATGCTTATTTGTAACTCCCATAGACATCCTTTTGCTATTCCAAAATAAACCAGGACAAGTGTACTGTGGATTTGCATCATACGTATCCAACAATATGGATAAATAATAACTACGTTTGTATTGGTTCAACATGATCATATCTGCGGAGGTATAGGCCGCAAAGTAACAAGACGTTACCCATACATTAACACTAGGACAAACCTCACATTTTTAGAATAAGGTAATCTTGATATATATGTTGTCTTCAGCCAATTCCTAACCATATGCTGGATGTCATTTGTTCTTCTAACACGAACTGACTATATGAAATGTGCACTCTGCTTAGTCGCAGATTTGATTTGTGTAACTGATGTATTGTTCACCTGTAACACAGCATTCATCTGAAAATACACAACAACATAAATGTGACTAGAGCCGTGATGTATTTCCTTCAGGTTCCACCGTCGGTGGAAATGATGCCCAGTCACATTGCGTGTTTCCCTTCATATATAAGGGTCTACAGTATTACAATTGTACAAATGTTGATCGCCCCCATGACCCTCCTGGAACGAAGTGGTGCGCCACAACTGCAAACTACGACAAACACAAAAAGTGGGGTTACTGTCGCCCGCCAGGTTAGTTACCTTGGATACATGTTGGTGTAAACTCAACACGCTACGAACCGGAAATTATTTTTGTTTACGATGGCGTCTCCAATCAAAAGTAACATGGATATAACTTTCCTAGAGAAGCCGAAATGATGATCGATTGAGCAGGGGCAATGAAGTGAAGTGTAAGGCGCCTTGGTCTATCTTACCTTTTTGCAGTGACATAAAGCAATACTATAAACATGTAAACCTGTCAGTATTGATAATGATGCGCAAAACCAACGTGTAGTATTGGGATAAATGCAGGATACGACAATATATAGCCCCACGTATGTATGACTGACTGACAAAATATTGTTAAGCATAACAGTTTGTAGTAAATAAATTAAAGCAAGTGCTCTTGTAGAGTATATTACGAAGGAGTTATTAATTAGCAAATCAATAACTTTGCTAATTATTAATTATCTCTTTTTCAATTAATTATATTTAAAAATAATGTGGTTTGCAACCAATTTCGCCATAAGTATGTCTGCCAATAATAACACCATATTGTGAATATAGACTAATATATTATACAGGCTTATTTCGACGTTAGGCCAAGCGATAGGCATTATTGTCCCTCCCGTTAACTGTCAGTATACAATATTTGCTAAAATATCAACTGGTGCATGCATCCAATATATCAGATATGTATTTATAATGTTTCCTCCTTTAGAAAGAACACTAATATATGGAAATAACCAACACGAATATAGTACTGTGATAGATGTTGACGCAACACAATTATACCGCTATGTATCATATAAAAGGTAATATGTCTGAAAATGTGAAGTTACAATTGCTTCAAAACCATTCTCGGCTGAAGACGTTATCTACATAATTATATATGATTAATCATCTAGTTATTGTGCACAAACATTATGTGGTTGTATTTCCCAACATTGTCACCGTCGTTAACTGGGATAGAAATTAGCTAAACAAAATAGAGTGACAGGAAAAGCAGCCTCTTTAAATAACTTAAACTAGGGACGAAATAGGTTACTATTAAATATGAAATATTTCTGGTTATCAGATATTTCAGGAAGTTACCCCTGTTAGCTGCCTATATATTGTTTTGAGTTAGTGCTATCCCTTCTGGCATGCATACAGTTTACACTAAACATTTAACTTCCACCATAAGCGATAATTGTACTTCTATCATAGCCGTTAATGAACTTAAGTATAATGCATAAGCATAACTCACAAAATAGTCTGAATGACGTTATAGCCTCTTTGCCCATGTTTTTCTATATAATGCCTTTAAAATAAATATCACACAGTTGTTTAGTGGTATTTGTCAAGACAATTCGCAGTTCGCATATTATGTAGGACTAACCTTCCAAGTAAGCCAAACTACAGACTCACATCGGATACCTACTTCCAGAGCAGCTCTGAAAATAGAGCTCTTCTTAATGTCGCCATTAAGACCGTCATAATTACGTACAAAATGGTTAAATAGCGCCGCCTTTATTTGAAGTCGGTACTCTGTCTACTTATGTTCACTGAAAGTGTGTCTAAGCGGACGTTCGTGCACGTTCATGCGTGTCTTAGAAACAACCGTTTTGTATAAAACAAAGGATGTTATTGACGTTCAAACATTACGCACGTTATACAAATCATTTGTTGAACCATCTATGCCTTATTGCTGTGAAATATAGGGAAATACGTATCCGTCTAGACTCAGAAAACTCTCTCTGTTACAGAAAAAAAGCAATGCGAATTATCTATAGCCGTTACCGATTACCGTGGTCATACATCTGTATTTGTTCACTGCTCAGAAATTCTTAAACTTCAAGATATAAATAAGACTATGATAGATGATCCTGAAAAAGCTTGCGCTAGACACACAAACACCATACGCGCTGCAATGGAAATATATATACTCAGCAAGTGTGTTACCGAAAACACTGGTAGTAGAATTTGGTTTGGCGATATTTATAAGAAAACTACAACTAGGAAGCGTCGCCTACTTAAGAAGCTCGAGAAAAACAGGGACAAATATGCAGAAAACAGAAGGTATAACAACAAACTGAAGGAAAGCCTGTCAGACGGAAGCCTTAGCAGCAAGAAGTGGCGGAATACTGTTAACACTGGACCAGGTCTGACCTACTAGCGTTCAAAAGATGGTAATTATATGTACACCACAGCACAAGAAAAGCTGACAAATAAGTTCGGAATGTCACAAAGAAATGTAAATTTGGGTACACATATAAGAGCCTGCTCCAGAGGTCGTGAGGATACCACCAAGTACTAAAGACCACGTAGCTTTCAGAGCAAACGAGATCACCCGGGAGCACTGTGCAGCTCGGGTACCAATTACACAAGGATCGGTCAACACAAGATTGTCAGTTCGAACGGTGATGGACAGCCATGACGCTACTTGCATTCTGTCCTGCCTTTTATGTCTATAGTAGTGAACCCATTTGTGTATTTTCGAGGAGAATGTTTCTCAAATAACAACATTCACGTGAGTTTTAACTTATGTGTTATATCGTCGAAAAACGTTTGGGTGGCAGTTTCGTTCCGTGTTAGATGAACAGATTTCTGGCCACTTTCCACCGCACTGTCTTGTCACTGGCTGATGTGTTTACATATCAACGTTTTGCATACAAAACTGCATTATCTTGGATATGTGAACTTCCTTTGACAGTTTTCCACGTTTTGAAATGTAACTTTTATTAGATTTGTCGCGACGAACTAAATACCATTGTAAGGGGCTCATAAAAATGATAATATATATAAGATAAATTTGAAATGTTGTATTGTGACTAAATGACATATGAGGAATGCAACTTTTCTTTCATGTTAAGTATTAGATGAATAGAAGAGGAACTGTGGTACTGTCAAGTTGGGGTTTAGTTATTCTAGCTCAGATGTGCGAAGCGAAGTAGATATAAAAACATGAAACACAGTACCGATTGATGCTTGTTTCAATTAACAAGGACTCTTGCTCTGTGTGTTTGCATCACACATATTCAATAAAGTCGATAAATCATACTGTGGACAAATACAATCAAAGTTATATCTTCGGAGGAATCGGTCACGAACTTACAACACTTTACACCCGCACTAAAATTACATTACACAATACGGAAAATGTGTAAATGAAATTCACGGTTTTATGATAAGATAGTATTGATGTATAAGTTGTAAGACTTATATAACAAATACATGGTGGTGTTGTGCTAGCCATGCGTTTGTCCCATACGGAATGACCCAGTTAAATGTGCACTTTGCTTGCTTAGATACCACCGAAGGTGGAAATGGTGGCGGGGCACCTTGCGTGTTTCCATTCCTGTATCGCGGCAAGTTGATCTACAACTGTGAATCAAAGAGGCTGTGGTGTTCTGTAACCGAAAACTACGACCGTGACAAGAAAAAGGGTTACTGTCGAATGTCAGGTAAGTTGCCACTACTGCTGCCACAGAGAATACACTTTATTATTAATATTATTATTATATGAACAACGTAAAATGCATTCACTCACATAAAGACACATTAGCTTTTATATGTGCATCTTTACAAAATATCAGGACAGTTCAAACAAGTATTTTCCTGTCATTTGAATAATTCCTATTGAGTCATTTCATGTTAGAATAACACATTTTCTAGCTACTCTCCACCACAATGCCTAAGAACTGGCTAGTTTTTAAAGTTTGAATAACGATTAGGTTACCCTGGAAATGTGAACTTCATTTGACAAAATCCTAAAGTTGGAAGTGTTGCTACTTTTTTAGATTCGCTCATCAAAGTGTGAACATTTAACACAGTGTTTAAGAAATGTGGGCCGGTGATTAAATTACGTATATGATCCAAATATGTTATCAATTTAAGTGTTAGATAAATACAGTTGGCGCTACGGTACCTTCAGGTCCGGGGTTTTGTATATTCTGGCTTATGTGTGGGAAGCAAAATGTACATGAAAACATTATAGACAATAGCGACGTAAATGCTTATTGTCAGGTCCCGTAAAGGTATAGCCCGGTACAAAATAAGCCAGGGTTTTCCCATTGTGTGTTTGCATCATACATATCCAACAAAATGCATGTATCATATTTTGGACGACCAATACAAACGTTATCTTCGGGAGTTTAGGTGTATGGTTAGAAAACCTTTCAACTACATTAAATTCGGTAAATATTTAAATAAAGCTTATGTTTTCAGGATAAGATAATGTTGGTGTATATGTTAACTTAGAAAAAATACAGCAAATTGTTGATGGTGTGGTGGAAGCCATTTATTCATCAAACACAGAATTACCCTATTAAATGTGCACTCTAAGTAATCGCAAAAGGACGTTTGCAAGTCAACTGTTTTGATAAACAAGACGATTACAACTTATTAGCAAAGCGAGTTTTGGTAATCGATGTATTGTTAATAATCGTTCGCAACGTTCGTCTGAAAATATTTAACAACGTAAATGTGAATTGAGTCGTATTGTGTTTCGTTTAGGTTTCACAATCGGTGGAAATGTTGGCCAGACACAATGCGTGTTTCCCTTCATCCTCCGAGGTGAGGCGTTCTACGGCTGTGCTATAGGTACATATGGGTGGTGGTGCGGAACAACAGCAAACTACGACAACGACGGGAAATGGGGTTACTGTCGTTTGAAAGGTTAGCTGACCTAGTTACCTTGCCGGTATTGTAAGCTCACAATACTATCGAATTTAAATAATAGTGTTTTACGATTGCGTGTCCCATCTAAAGCAACGTCGACATAACGTTTCCAGAGAAGCCTAGATGGTTTTCGATTGAAAAAATGTTTGCCACAGAGTAAAGTGTAAAGCGCTTTGAACTACCCTAGTGATCGGATATTGAGCTGTGCAGACGGTTAACTGTAGTACAGTGCAGACGGTTAAAGTAGTACAATTACCGGGTAAACATGTCAATGTCGAACAAAATGCGCCGACACCCGGGTAGAAACTAAATGTCAATACATTTGCAGTCTGTGGGATACGTAAAATGACGCAATAACACGATAAACCTTTCATGCAAAGGCACGATTAAAGATCAGTAGGATACTCTCTGCAGGAAACATTAAGGCTGGTTTGACGGTCAGGAGACGTCTTGATTACGTACTGTACCGTGACTTGAGTACGTACTGAACCGTGTCTTGAGTACGTACTGTACCGTGTCTTGAGTACGTACTGAACCGTGTCTTCAGTACGTACTGTACCGTGTCTTGAGTACGTACTGTACCGTGTCTTGAGTACGTACTGAACCGTGTCTTGAGTACGTACTGTACCGTGTCTTGAGTACGTACTGTACCGTGTCTTGAGTACGTACTGAACCGTGTCTTGAGTACGTACTGAACCGTGTCTTGAGTACGTACTGTACCGTGTCTTGAGTACGTACTGTACCGTGTCTTGAGTACGTACTGAACCGTGTCTTGAGTACGTACTGTACCGTGTCTTGAGTACGTACTGAACCGTGTTTTGAGTACGTACTGTACCGTGTCTTGAGTACGTACTGAACCGTGTCTTGAGTACGCACTGTACCGTTTCTTGAGTACGTACTGAACCGTGTCTTGAGTACATACTGAACCGTGTCTTGAGTACGTACTGAACCGAGCACGCCGCCTTGAGCATGTGCTCAATAGCTTCCTAAAGAGCGAGCTCATTTGACGTAATGACACTGTTACGAATGTATTTGTATGTGAGAAACGAAAGGAACATCGACAGAATAACTTTGCGTGGTCACGGAACATAAATTACAATTACGTTTCTCACTAATCCAAGCACATTGATACAAACAACCGCAAAACGTGTTTGCCTCGTGGAAATATATAAGCGCGACACTAGTGTGCAAAAAGTTCGGTATGCTGCTTGCGTGAATATTAAATATTATTTTAAAAAATATAGAACAAATGAATTTATACGAAAATGTAAATGTTGTTGTGATTTTGAGAGCAATGTTTTGGATGATTTATATTATATTTATCATAATGGTGCGGCCTGATATGTATATGCCATACACGTATGTATATATAATATATATATATATATATGTGTGTGTGTGTGTGTGTGTGTGTGTGTGTGTGTGTGTGTGTGTGTGTGTGTGTGTGTATGTGTGTGTGTGTGTGTGGGTGTGTGTGTGTGTGTGTGTGTGTGTGTGTGTGTGTGTGTGAGTGAGTGAGTGTGTGTGTGTGTTTGTGTGTGTGCGTGCGTGCGTGCGTGCGTGCGTGCGTGCGTGCGTGCGTGCGTGCGTGCGTGCGTGTGTGTGTAGTATACATGTTGGGTCCCCATTACTACACGCAAACACAAACGTCCATGTATTTAACGACATCAACATGAATTGAGTGGCGTTGTGTGTTGTCTAGAGCTCGTCAACGACGGCAGTCCGTGCGCCTTTCCCTTCGTCTTTCACGGTACGAAGTTTTACTGGTGTACTCGAGAGGACGACGACCAGCTGTGGTGCTCACTAACCAAAGACTATGACAATGACAAGTTATGGGGTTACTGTAACATCACCCACCCAGGTTAGTTAGTTAGTTAGCTAGTAAGCTAGTTAGTTAGTTAGTTAGTTACTTAGTAAGTTAGTTAGTTACTTAGTTACTTAGTTACATAGTTCGTTATTTAGTTAGTTATTTAGTTAGTTAGTTAGTTAGTTAGTTAGTTAGTTAGTTAGTTGGCTAGTCAGTCATTCAGTCAGGCAGGCAGGCAGTCAGGCAGGCAGTCAGTCAGTTAGTTGCTTATACTACATTGCTGGTTTTGAGGTTCAAAATACTGGCCAACGAAGGTGATTGATATGAAACATACGGTGGCGTCTCCAATATAAAGAAATATGGTCACATCACAACTTGTTGGCCACGACGCCCAACTGCTACAAGCAGAGCTCCAAAATAAGATAATCAAAATCGGAGTTTAGTGCTAGTGTTATCATGAGATGTTTGTATCGCATCGTTCTACCTGCTCTTATGTCATGCCAGTTGAGAGGTAACCATTTGGTATGAATTAGACGCGAGAAATATGTTTATTTTACGATGATTGTGTGTGTAATGTTCTGATATATATCTGCGTAGCGTTTGTGTTGTGATTTCAAAGAATAGTAGATTAATGATGAGCCTAGTATGATATATACATTAATCTTTGTTTATTATTTGTGTGGTAAAATAATGGTAATATGATCTTAATTATTTTATTTGGCAACATCATTACTATTATTGAAATGTAATATTATATTTATTTACTTTTCTAATTTAGTCAAGTGTTTTGTTTGTCTTACAAACAATGTATGGCACTGAATGTGAAGCGCTGTGTGCAGCATTGAATGTGACGCTCAATAAAACAATGATTAGCAATAGTATTATTATATAACGTAACGTAATATATAACGTAATAATAATGTAATGTAATCAAGTGTGATTGATATATTATGATTGACGTATCATGACGTGACGTTTTCGAAGTTCGTCGTTCTGTTTGTCACGATTTCGGTTCTCACCCGATCTCCCAGATCTATTTTAAATAACTCTTCATTAGGGTAAGGTTTTCTCCATTGTATGATTTACCCATATTTGTTTGTAGATCATGAGGAATTTGACTACTCTGACATCGTCCCCACTGACCGTTCGTACCGATAATTCTGATGCATTAGACGGACACATCTCGGTCTTGATCGTGTCGTCTCGAGGCAAATCTGCCCTCCTGTTGAGACAGCTCGCCCCACGCTGTGGATTCCATGAAACGTATATGACGGCAGCTAGATAAATAAACTGCTTTGTATTCAGTCGCACTCAATAAACATATTCAAAACACCATTTCTCGTACTCGATCATAATCGCAAAATCTACAACAATCCAAATTGTTTGCATATGTTGTAATTGTTTGCATGACGTCGTGTTTCACTGTTATTGCATATGTGAAAAGATAAGTCGGTTATATATCCTTAGCTTTGCAAATTTCTGCCAATGAAATAAGAGTGAACCTGCGTGCCAGTTACCTCATTTTGTCTATACACATTGATACTGTCTGGGTGCATAGAAGAAGAAAAACTACAACACTTTCTTTAGAATATCTGCTCAGATAAATAGTGATGGGACAGAAAGCCCATTGTAACGTTGTCATGTCCCTTTAGTCTGGGAGCCAAATGCCAATTTTCCCTTAACCTTGCATTGTTGTATTAAGTTTTTTTACTGTTGATTTTGGTAGCCAAGGGTCTCTATATTCAGAAACTGCTTGATGACATGTTGTCATCCTTGAGCAATTTGAGAAATTCAAGATGGCGTCCAAGATGGCCACTATTACCTATAAATGACCATAATTTTAACTCCCTACCTATTCACCCTAGTAAGGTGATTTTTGTCTCTATACCTAGGTTTTAGGGGTCAAGCTATCCATTAGAACTGAGTATTATGTTAATATCGTATTACATAATGGTAATTTCCAAGATGGCTGGCAAGATGGCCGCCGTAACCCTAAAAGTGGCATATCTCCTTAACTATTTACTCCAAATTAGTCGTGAAGGTGTCTATCACTGGCTATTTTGGAGACACATATATCTGTATCAGATCAAAGTTTATATACTGATGATATCATATAGAAATCCAAGATGGCTGCCAGTTTACAAGCTCTGGTATATCTTCTATACTATTCAATCTTTGGAAAAATATGAAAAGGTAAACGACCACAGGTGTTATATTATAACAAAAAAGTTTCCTCAGAACGTCAGAGAATTACGAATGGTAGCTGAAGAGGCATTTCGCGGAATCATTCAGGATAAACCACTACATTGCAGTGGTGACCTCATGCAAATTATCGAAACCGAAGCCAGCAAGAGTCAAACGACCAAACGTTGGGTCGATGTCTTGATAAAACCTGTCCTGCTCACCATGATGTTCGTACGGGCTGAGCGCGAAGGTCACTGGCCACTTCATCTGGCATCCTACAAGCAAATGCTACCATACTTCTTTGCTGCGGGGCATGTGACCTATGCGAGATATGCGTTGTGCTACCTTCTTGAGATGGAACGGCTACCACAAGAGGTGTTGTCACACTTCACGAAGAGTGAGCATGTCATGCACCATTCTGCTGGCTTATGGAATGGCATCTGGAGCGATATGAGTGAGACGACCTACATGCGGTATGGGCATGCTCCTGGTTGGATAGTTGGCATCACGCTTAAGCCTGAAACGCTGAAGGTATGGGCCCTTAATCTGCATGCATGCAGCTGGTTGGAATCTGATCTGGATGACATGACGGATGAGGACACTGAAAGCAAGGTGGTGACAACACACAATGAAGAGACAAAAGCTAGGATCGCTAAAGACAAGAGAGACCGAGATGGAATCAGACAAAAACTCGACACTAGCAGTAATCTTTTAGATTCTGCTGCACACCCTAGTGGTATAGTTAATGTAGTTACCGGCCAGATTGGTTCAACTGAAGTCAATGTCCATAATGCTGTCACAATCGGGACTGAACAAATGAAAGTTTTCGAAAGTCGGCTACCGCAGGGACTTTATGAAACCATCACGAAGAAGGTTGTTACTATGGATCATGCAAGGAAGCATGTGAAGGTCGGAGCTATGAAAGTATTTGATACCAATTTGATTTACTCAAGGGTTATTGGCCTACAGGCTGGTGAGCGGGACATTGACATTAAGGATGTGCTTGGTCATGAACTTGCGCCAGTTCCAACGTCCATGTTTGATGATACTGGAGATATGAGGATTGCGAAATCGAAATCTACCTTGAAGAAAATACTCCAAGTTGAGGTGTCTGACAGAGTTGCTGGTGGTGCAAATGTTAGTGTGCTCGGTGGCTCAGCAATACTCTGGGTAGTTCCTTGGCCTGCTGATGGGTCTGTCAAGGACTATATAGCGAACTTCAAATATGCCATAGAAAAAAGGTTACCGGTCGAGGACGTGTATCTGATATTTGACAGATACTATGACTACAGCACAAAGCGTGTTACCAGAGGATCTAGGGCAACTGATGTCAGTAGGGTTCATCATTTGCAAGTCAACAGTAAACTTCCAGCGCAGAAGATTCTACTAGCCTCTTCCAAAAAAGAAGCAACTGATGCAACTGATAGTTGATGATCTAGTCCAGGATAAGAAGTTTCACGAGGACAACACACATCACAAGTTAGTGGTAACAGGAGCAGATCCGGTGCCAATCGAAATCAGTGAAGGTGGAGTTGTCATCCAACGGGCATATCTGGCAGCTTCACACGAAGAAGCAGATAACATCATTGTCCAACAGGTCTTGAGTTGTGCCGCGGAAAATGCAGAAAGCAAAATCATTGTTGTTGCTGATGACACTGACGTCTTTGTACTGTTGCTGCATTATCATCACTTGGCAAATCTCAAGAATGTTGTATTGATGGAGTCCCCCATCAAAGGAAGGACGGTGGTTCATATAGGCAAAACTGTGCAGAAGCATTCTGAGATAGTCGAAGGAATACTCCGGTACATGCACTTTCTGGCAGTGACACCGTTGCCTCCTATTTTGGAATTGGAAAGGCCATTGTACTCAAAACACTTCGATCGGGACACTCACTTAACTTGTTGGGTGCACCAGGGCATTCTATGGAATCTGTTATTCAACAGGCTACCTCCTCCATTTCCACGTGCTGTGGACAAACAAACTGTAGTACAATGTCAGAGACAAGGTTAAAGGAATAGCTGTCAAAAACAGGCAAAGGGTCATCAACACCGAAGTTGTGTACCTTGCCACCAAAACCTGAGGCATTCAAAGAAAATGTTAAAAGAGCTCACAATCAGGCTTTGGTATGGCAGTCACTGGAAGCGCAGAATCCACCCGAGTTGGATTCAACTGAATATGGTTGGGTAAATGATGACCAAAACAAGTCCCTTCAACCAGTCACCCTCCCTGATGAAGTCGATCTAATCCCAGACATGGTACTACGTTTAATAAAATGTGGATGCCACAGTATTACTCCATGCAGTTCAAGTTCTTGTAGTTGCAACTATGCAAACATGAAATGCACAATATTTTGCGCCTGTTATAATCAGGGTTGCTGTAACCCGACATCATAGTTGATGGCATGTCTGCGATGAATATGGGCAACACAATGTACAACAGCGTAAATTACTTGGTGAAGTGGTAGCCATCCTTAAATATGAATTGTATAATACGCCTTTGGTAGTCTGTGTGAGAATTCAGATTTAACATTAAAGAACATTTGTTATAATATAACACCTGTGGTCATTTACCTTTTCATATTTTCCCCAAGATTGAATAGTATAGAAGATATACCAGAGCTTGTAAACTGGCAGCCATCTTGGATTTCTATATGACATCATCAGTATATGAACTTTGATCTGATACAGATAGATGTGTCTCCAAAATAGCCAGTGATAGATACCTTCACGACTAATTTGGAGTAAATAGTTAAGGAGATATGCCAGTTTTTGTGTTACAGCGGCCACCTTGGCAGCCATCTTGGAAATTACCATTATGTAATACGATATTAACATAATACTTAGTTCTAATGGATAGCTTGACCCCTAAAACCTAGGTATAGAGACAAAAATCACCTTCCTATGATGAACAGCTACGGAGTTATGGTCATTTATATGTAATGGCGGCCATCTTGGACGCCATCTTGAATTTCTCAAATTGCTCAAGGGTGACAACATGTCATCAAGCAGTTTTTGAACATAGAGACCCTTGGCTACCAAAATCAACAGTAAAAAAAAACTTAATACAACAATGCAGGGTTAACCCTCTCTGCTCCCGGACTACTTCACACACTGACACTGTTTCGGTGACTCGGTCTCTGATTACTGTATATCGTAAATTATCTAAGGCGTGTGTGTGTGTGTGTGTGTGCGTGCGTGTGTGTGTGTGTGCGTGCGTGCGTGCGTGTGTGTGCGTGCGTGCGTGTGTGCGTGTGTGTGTGTGTGAGTGTGTGTGTGTGTGCGTGCGTGCGTGTGTGTGTGTGTGCGTGCGTGCGTGCGTGCGTGTGTGTGTGTGTGTGAGTGTGTGTGTGTGTGTGTGTGTGTGTGTGTGTGTGTGTGCGTGCGTGCGTGCGTGCGTGTGTGTGTATGTGTGTGTGTGTGTGTCTGTGTGTCTGTGTGTGTCTGTGTGTATATGTGTGTGTGCGCGTGCGTGCGTGCGTGCGTGCGTGCGTGCGTGTCTGTATGCATGCGTGAACGGGAGCTTGCTGGTGTGTTACATCGCAACGGTCGTGTTTTGAACGCTTAAGTTTCAAAAATATAAAAAATGAACATAATAATAAATGATACAAGCATGCATACACACTAGATATCAACGTTTACACAATGAGCGCACAGTAAGAGTTGCTCAAATACAACAAAGTAAACTACGCTAAACCATATCATTGACAACACTTAATGACGATTCACATACTCGCAGATGATAGCGCAAGATAGGCAGATGTGGAAGCAGCATGCTGAGACCTTCGCCCAACCACAGCACAATGTGACTGCACAATGCTGATATGAGAGATTTAGCATCGTCAAAATTGCACAATATGATGACCTTGCACACATGACCTCTTTTTTATCCAATTTGAAAGCGCTGTGTATTTTTATAGAGGGGTTTATTAATACAATATATATATATATATATATATATATATATATATATATATATATATATATATATATATATATAGCGCCAAATGTAGTTGATCTGTGAGTAATATTATATGGTGGCTACTAGATATTGGTTAATTAATAATAATCAAATAATAAACCTTATATCCATGTTCAACATGCATTACATGCATGACCCCAGTTGTCATGGGCCGAGTTATAGGTGGGCCGAGTTATAGGTGGGCCGAATTATAAGTGGGCCGAGTTATAGGTGGGCCGAGTTATTGGTGGGCCGAGTTATAGGTGGGCCGAGTTGTCTGTTTGGGATGCAGATTGTTGACGATGAAGACGCCACATCGGACCAGTTCAGTATGTCGGTGGTAGGGAAGCCGATGACACCCTTGCGCCCATTGTTTCCCGCCGTCAGTTGTTTCAACGACAATCACGAACACTTCTAAGCAGCCATATTTTACAAGTGTCGGACGAGAAACAGATCGACAGTGTGGCTATATCCATTGTGGCTGCCTGGCGACAAGGCAGCCACAGATCCACACGTCGCAAGTAAACAACGTCAAACAACACATCTGAAACGCAAAAGTTGCTTACTACGATGCAGCACTGAACAACGCTGACGCAAAAACAACATTCCAGGTGTTACATTCACTAACCAAAAGCAGTGACCGGAAATTGCCTGATCGCAAGAATGATGAAATCTTGTGTAATGGCTTCGCCGAGTTCTTTGAAGAAAAGATCAAGAAAGTCGTTGGCTTTACGCGCTCGAAAGTAACAATAGAAGCTATCGTGATGCCAGCCCTGCCTGCTGCTCCACCTGTGTCGCAAAGTCTGCACACCCTCTGTTCAACTGACGCTAAGGAACTGCAAGCGATCATCAAATCAAGACCAACGAAATGCTGTCCACTTGATGTGCTACCCACATGGCTACTAAAAACTACTTTAACCGCTACGCTATTCACACTCGTCCAGATTGTAAATGCGTCACTAAACACAGGAACATTTCCTAAACAATTTAAAACCGCCCTAGTGACACCATTACTGAAGAAAGCCTCGCTTGACCAGAACGAACTAGGGAACTATCGTCCCATTTCCAACCTCGCTTTCATCGGAAAGTTGATCGAGCACGTTGTCCTCAAACGCCTGAATCAGCACATGACGACGAATAACTTGAATGATAAGATGCAATCTGCTTACAAACAACACCATTCCACCGAAACAGCTCTAATGAGAGTATAACACGACATAGTGCGAAACCTCGATTCAGGACGGTGCGTTATGCTGATTCTCCTGGACACGAGTGCAGCATTCGACACGATCAACATTGACATATTGTTGAACACTCTGGGTTCACGTTTCAATATCGGCGGCACGGCATTGGACTGGTTTAGGTCATACTTGACCGGCAGATCAAAGTGTGTCATGGTTGGTTCGTCTTCTTCGAACACAACTCTGATTTACCATGGAGTTCCGCAAGGCTCGGTTCTTGGACCCGTGATGTTCAATATGTACACGACATCCATTGCGGATATATGTACGAAGCATCATGTGCTGTTCCATCGATTTGCTGATGACATCCAACTATATGTCAGCTACAACCCCGTGATGACCGATGAGCTGGAATACGCAAAACAGCTGCTCGTCCAGTGTATCGCAGAAATACGAGCCTGGATGATGTTACATCAATTGAAACTTAACAACGAGAAAACAGAGTTTATCGTGCTGCAGTCACCGCACAATCTACGAGTCCATGGCAGCCCCAGCTTGGAGCTACCTGGGTTAACATTGACATCTACAGACGCAGTGAGAAATCTGGGCTGCTACTTCGATATGCATATGCAATTGAACCGCCTCGTGTCCAGCTACTGCTCTTCGGCATATTACCATCTGCGCCTGATCAGCAGAATCCGACACCTGCTGACCCGAGACGCGTGCCATGCCGCAATACGTTGTCTTGTGCTGAGTCGCCTCGACTACTGCAATGGTTTACTCGGTGGACTGAACACTGGACTAACCAACCGACTCCAACGAGCACAAAACTCGGCCGCTCGCGTTATCAACCGTGTCAGACGGCGAGATCACATCACACCGATTCTGCGATCGCTGCATTGGCTGCCGATCAATATGAGAATAACATTCAAGATATGTACTTGCATGTATAAGATCCTGCATGGCATGGCCCCGGACTACCTCAATTGTGCGATAGCTCGCAACGCGCCTACACGTGCATTGCGATCAGCGAGTGACGTAACACTGCTCGCAGTGACGGTGCCGAGGAGAACGGTCGGAAAGTGCAGCTTTGCAGTGGCAGGTCCAACAATGTCAAGAGTGTGAGAACAACTGAGACACTGGCAGCCTTCCGAAAACAATAAAAAAAACTCAATTATTTCGTTTACACTACCTGCCTTGATGACACTGATTTGTATTCTATGACGCTACTTGGTTTTAAATTGCTCGGTTTGGATACTTTTGGACACACTAATTTATTGTTTTATAATTATTTATTTTAGCTTATTTATTTATTCGTCATAGTAATGTGTTTTTATTGATCTTAACTTATTTACATGTTTATCTTAGCTTATTTATTGTTATCCTACCTTATGTATTTAGTTAATTTATATTTTAGGTTAGTGAAAACATCGTATTAATGTGAAGCGCTTTGATTGATATTTAGTTAGCTAAAAAGCGCTATATTAAGCAACGGAATTATTATTATTATTATTAAGGCCCGCTAACAATTTGCGACGTGTCACAGCGGAATTACTTCACCCCGACAGAGCATCACATCGGCAGCGCAGTGTACACACTCGACGACAGGGACACGTGTGCTCCCTCGATCGTCTTATAACTTCCCCTTACCCATGATGAGTTTATGTAATCCCATAATGGAATAAATAAGTAGTGGTCACCAAAATATGTTTGGAAATAATATTAAGCCAAGTGATGCCAGTAGCGAATTGCAGATATGGTCCGTCCGACTACCTTAAATTACTAGCTATTCTTTGATTTCCTGCCAAGTTTCTCCTAGATGCGAGAACTGTGTCGGGCACCGTGATGTGGTTGCACCCCATTGACCGACTACGACGAGGGGTCAGAAGACATTTAGACTTCCTGTTCTGATCCATGTGAAAGTGCTACCCAAAGAATTGTGTTACATAACATTTTGAATAGCCATTTTAAAGTGAAATGAGTACAATAAAGCAGATACACCAGTAGATTAATTAATACGATGTATCTGCAGTGTAATGACGCATGTTAGGCAGTGTTTAATTAGCATATCGATTTTTAACTTATAATATACGACCCTGCTGATGCAGAAGTACGTGGTAAATTTGGTTAATATTAACGGACAACGCACATGCTCGCATTTCAAAAGAACTAGAGGTATGTGATTTTGACGAAATGCTATGAGCATAACAAAACCTTTCTTTGGTACAGTTTCTTTTTAATCGACAAACGTCAATATGGCCTCCAACGGGAAAATCAACTGTGCTCTGTGCCCACGAGCGAGAAAGGTTATGGCGATATTAAAGTGCCATTTGCACATTGCCCGACGAAAGAGTTCGCAAAGCAGTATGCAGGTTGTTTAAACGTCTGTGAGGACTGGTGATGTCTTGTGTTGTGTTATGTTATGTCACTAGAAGTTACGTTTTCCGTTCAGCCAGTGCGGTATTTCAGCTGCCAAGCTAGTGTCAGACTGAGGACACTGCGGTTCTACGGCGTAGTGACACAGATGTAATTGTTATTGATGATATTATTATCACGACCAATAACTCTCTGGTTTTAACAGAAACGAAGGGGTGACAGGAAGGAAAGTGGTTTCTTGGAAAATATGGTGTTCTCATTTCACGAATTTTCACCGGCATCTTTCAGTGCATGTTTTATATGCAGTGAGCATTTCTGGACACGTTCTGAACCATTTTTAGGACATGAAGACAACGTCGTAATTGACGCCTGTGGCGAAAGCAAAAGTGTTTTCTCCCGTTAACCCGTTTATATTCGAATGAACACGTGCACACACTTGCGGGCGCGCTCATTCACGCGCACTCTCCCATAAAAGCACGTACACTCTCAATTTGTTTTCTGTATTTTCACTGGCGGATAGTGTCCCAAAAGTCCACCTTCAAGGGTAAAATGTTAATGTTTTAAAATAACACGAATGCACACAGAAATAAATACGCGAACGCACCCGCGAACTTCCACGCACAGGAAATATAAGAATTGGCGCAGGCGCACGCAAAAGGTCACTGCTTTGTCAGGAAGTTGCGCATTGCGCAACCGCGGATTCTCACAATTAATGCTCACGTGATTGCGGTTTCCGCCCAACAACGAGACAACGAGAAGGGCGTAAGATGTATACGAAGGTGAATTGGATCCGCTGCAGGTCAGTTTTCGCAATTTTTTGTCGTTTTCGTACTCGCCATCTATACCTGCTCGTTATTGATACCCTTACTAATAATCGCTTCAATGTTGTTGTAGTAAACGGCCACGATGACAACGAGATGTGGACAATAGGCCCTGCAAACTATCCTTATTCCTACGACGCGTGCGATACGGCCATCGGATTGGAACTCGAAGAGGCTTTCATATTGAACGTCGGTCGCAAGGGAAGAGATATGAATTCAATTCAAGTTATTGAAGCGGCTGCTGAACTTACGTTACAGTGACTTTATTCACAATTATCGGACGTTAAATGTTAGGGTGTCAAAGGGTGTAGATCGGTGTAATTTATTTTCGGTAACCATGGTCGGGAGGAGAGTAAACTCCTTTCGCTGTTGAAGCATTGGGAAATCAGACTTCCTCCTCCCCGAAAGGGGTTGGAGGTTCGCCGGCTTGCAGATTCCTTCCATGCTTACCCGCCGTCTTCAACTGTCAGTTATTTTTACCAGATATGTTTCATATCTAATTTAAATGACTGGTTGATTGTTGACGGTGTATTTTTCGTCATTCGATGTATCATTTTGTTAAGTAATAAAACTGAAAAAAGTAAACAAGTGGTATAGCTATTGTTTCTTTCGTAGCGTTGTTCAGTCGAACGAAGCCTGTTTAGACCTACAGATAGTAGACACGAGCGAAATGACGACTCCCAAAATGTACCGTGAAAATAATTATGCAGCTGTAGATCTCGACGCAACCTATATTGAGTTTTGCTCAAATTCGACCCGTTGAGGTGTATGTCCGTATTAAGCAGTATGATATGGTTTTACCAGAAACGAAGGGGGACAGGAAGGAAAGTGGTTTCTTGGAAAATATGGTGTTCTCATTTCACGAATTTTCTCCGGCACGTTTCAGTGCATGTTTTATATGCAGTGGGCATTTCTGGACACGTTCTGAACCATTTGTACGACATGAAGACAACGTCGTAATAGACGCCTGTGGCGAAAGCAAAAGTGTTTTCTCCCGTTAACCCGTTTTTATTCGAATGAACACATGCACACACTTGCGGGCGCGCTCATTCACGCGCACTCTCCCATAAAAGCACGTACACTCTCAATTTGTTTTCTGTATTTTCACTGGCGGATAGTGTCCCAAAAGTCCACCTTCAAGGGTAAAATGTTAATGTTTTAAAATAACACGAATGCACACAGAAATAAATACGCGAACGCACCCGCGAACTTCCACGCACAGGAAATATAAGAATTGGCGCAGGCGCAAAAGGTCATTGCTTTGTCAGGAAGTTGCGCATTGCGCAACCGCGGATTCTCACAATTAATGCTCACGTGATTGCGGTTTCCGCCCAACAACGAGACAACGAGAAGGGCGTAAGATGTATACGAAGGTGAATTGGATCCGCTGCAGGTCAGTTTTCGCAATTTTTTGTCGTTTTCGTACTCGCCGTCTATACCTGCTCGTTATTGATACCCTTACTAATAATCGCTTCATTGTTGTTGTAGTAAACGGCCACGATGACAACGAGATGTGGACAATAGGCCCTGCAAACTATCCTTATTCCTACGACGCGCGCGATACGGCCATCGGATTGGAACTCGAAGAGGCTTTCATATTGAACGTCGGTCGCAAGGGAAGAGATGTGGAATTCAATTCAAGTTACTGAAGCGGCTGCTGAACTTACGTTAAAGTGACTTTATTCACAATTATCGGACGTTAAATGTTAGGGTGTCATAGGGTGTAGATCGGTGTAATTTATTTTCGGTAACCATGGTCGGGAGGAGAGTAAACTCCTTTCGCTGTTGAAGCATTGGGAAATCAGACTTCCTCCTCCCCGAAAGGGGTTGGAGGTTCGCCGGCTTGCAGATTCCTTCCATGGCTTACCCGCCGTCTTCAACTGTCAGTTATTTTAACCAGATATGTTTCATATCTAATTTAAATGACTGGTTGATTGTTGACGGTGTATTTTTCGTCATTCGATGTATCATTTTGTTAAGTAATAAAACTGAAAAAATTAAACAAGTGGTATAGCTATTGTTTCTTTCGAAGCGTTGTTCAGTCGAACGAAGCCTGTTTAGACCTACAGATAGTAGACATGAGCGAAATGACGACTCCCAAAATGTACCGTGAAAATAATTATGCAGCTGTAGATCTCGACACAACCTATATTGAGTTTTGCTCAAATTCGACCCGTTGAGGTGTATGTACGTATTAAGCAGTATGATAGTTCACCGTGAATCCTTATCCAATCGTTATAGTTAGCACAGCGAAGTCCGACAAAACACCAGGTCTGGTAGTAATACAATATTTCGGGGAGAGGTGAGAGAACAATCGGATCAATCGAGTTCAAAGAACAACGACTGCAGTTACTTGTGACTAGTGCAACAAAGATGTACGGTGGACAGAATAACGAGCACGACTGCTTGGACTAGGGTTATGCATCTTTGAACGGATTAGTCTCGCTTAACCGACTGTCGTTCGGCTGCGGGACTACGCCGAGAAGACAGTCTGGTGATTTTATCGGCGTTTGAATGCTATCCGTGTGGGCTAAACAATGCTGCCACCTCACGGATACTGGCAAATCCTTCCGTAATTCCGATTTTATAAACAATTACACTTTTTTGTGTTGATGTATGTTTAATTTTGAATATTTTTTTATAATATAGCATTATCTTATAAAAAAAAAGGTATACTTATTTAACTTGTTATTTCAAATTCGGTCTTACAATCAATCAGCATCTCTACCCTAATCTTAAGGCCGCCCTGGCCGTTACAACTACATTCCATTAATTTCTCAGGCAGAGTTGAGGGGCTTAAAAGTGCTGCCACCTCACGCAGCCTGGGTAACCAAGGCTAGTCTCCTTGCCCGTTCTGAATATCTTTTTGTAGTGGTGCTGCCACCTGGCGAATGATGAGTAACTCGCAATACTGTGGCAAGCAGTAGCACACAATACATAATTATAAGATATAATGCTAAGCCCTTCTACAGAACTATCAAATGTGGTATTGGCATAGGAGTTACAAAAACAGTAAGCGATTGGGTTAATTCATTAGTTACTTTAAAAACGTACAGTTTTGCTTATTTCCAGGTTCGATGACAGTGAATCTGACACTGTACGTGTGTAATCGATACAGCAGTGTTTTATTCTTATCTGTTTTATTCCGTAATTCACGTAAAGGCTAAACAGAGGTTTTTTTTCATTACCCAAAGTCTGTCAAGTTGGTTATGATTAGCAGAAAGTGTGCAGAGTTGCTTTGTTAACAAATGGATTTCTAGTAACGGCGCATTCCTCTGTGTGGCGCCACTTGACGCCTCCGGATGTACAGTCGCCATTTTAATCCCAGCCTTCTTGAGCGCCCTTATACATTTGTATGCGTTTAAGGTTGATGCGTTCATACAATCACAGATAACGTTAATTTAATGCACCATTTTGTGCTCAAATCGACCATCTGAAAAACTACATATAGGCCTACACCATGGGATCTCCGTCCACCGGTTTGTCGTGTTCGTACATTTCATAACTTGGAAGTAAACATGTTTAGTGCAGCATTGACAACGTCAACGCCGGTGTCGTTGAATATTGTATTATTGTCATTTGATTGACATGTCATTTGTTATCCACGTCCGATAACAGAAGCCTAGAGAACTGCACTACGCACAACAACAATTAACATTATATAATCTCTCCATTAAGCATTAATAGAGTTAATTAAATAATTTTAATTAATTTAATGATAGTGGTAACAAGTAAATTAGCAATGAGTGTTGGTAATGATACTCAAAACCATATTTTTAAATCAGTACAGTGTATTTGAAAAACGTTACATATGTTATGATATAATAATTAATTAATATAATGTATTGTCGACTGTTGCCATACAATAACTATAACATCTAGTGTAATCGGTTTTAATTTAATTACAAAGATAGTAAGTGAGATAATTTAATAATTGGCAATGGTAGGTGATAATTAAATAATAAAACCTTGCTTAATGCTTAATACAAAGGTGTCAAATGTATTACAGTTCTTAAATGTTATGTGACAGTGTCATATATAATGGTAAGATGCGATGAACACAGACAAAGTCAAGAATTAGCATGTGCACATTACTGACATACAGTCAGACATTCCTAATCTATTTCCCTCAGGATTTCAAAGCAATTCTACCAGAATGCTATTACTGGGATTGGGTTTGCGGATACAAGGTACTCAAAGAGGATGTAGACTGTGTTTGTTATGGACACTAACAGTGGCATATTAATATTATGTTTCATGCATAATTCACAATTCTTGCCCCTTTGGAACTTAACAAAGAATATGTTATACATGTTTATAAACCAAATACACCATTTGTTTGATTGTTCATGTGTTTTAGAAGAGACCAGTGAACTTTCACTGCTCATTTTAGATTCCATGATACAAGAACTTTATATGTGACATTAAAAAAGTAACGATAGAATAAAAACCTACCAATCACACACACACACACACACACACACACACACACACACACACACACACACACACACACACACACACACACACACACACACACACACACACACACACACACACACACACACACACACACACACACACACACACACACACACACACACACACACACACACACACACACACACACACACACACACACACATATATTTATATATATATATATGTCGTGATGGAGCCAGAATCTGGAATACTACGTCTTTCGAAGTTGATTAATAAGTGATAAATAGTTATTCCAGAAACATCTACAAAAACGTTTACAAAGTTTTTCTGACTGCCTGTGGTATGTTAAAAGTCTTTATTCTAGATGCTAATAATTTGGAATGGGCTATAATTGAGTGACTGACCACACGTATCACCTGTGTCATTATTGGCATGATTATCAGCACTTGAAGAAGACACAGGTGTTGATGTTGGATGAGGCTATACTTCATATTTATTGTTTCTTCAACAATGTATTTGACTGACGACACACGCAATATAATCTCTCGTTTGATACATGTTGACATTATTTCTGATATCAAACATTACCCAAACATTTTGTACAAAAACATCAGTTTTTCCATGCACAATGACCGGATAACTGACAGTACCTGATAATTCCATCCTGACTTAGATTTATGAGTATCCAAACATCCAGGCTGATTGCATATGAGTCACAATGTAATTTATACATCGTGGTAACATCGTGTCACATCAAACGATTGTGTAGGTTAACCGGGTTGCTTCCTGCAAATGTCGGCCATACTACTGTCTGCATTCTTACCACAGTTGTTGCTATATTCTGTGTTTTGTCTTCAGCTCGTAAGCTAGAGGTCATCAGGATGACAGAACAGCTGATAGTTGCCATCACTTCTGGTGATTACGAGGCCTACACGTAAGTTTGATATTACATGTCAGTTTATTAGTATGTTACGAGTTGCATAAGCTGCAAAGTCTATTACACATTACACTTTGTATTCTTTTTATTGAAACTATTCAGTTAAATGTTTAATTCTCCAAGTGGCTATTATATCACACATCAAACAATAGTATATGTATATGTATATGTATATGTATATGTATATGTATATGTATATATATATATATATATATATATATATATATTTATAATATATGTAATAATGAATCCAGTGTACCTATCTAGTTAACGAACTATATGTATCCTTCAGATAAACGTAGTTTGACCCAGTATGTCAGTCAGTATGTTTGTCACAAATCAAGATCATCCATTCATGATCACCTAATTGCAGTATTTATTTTATGATGCCATGTATGTAATCATGATTTAATGCAGAACATGGTTTATTTTTCGTGCACATAGTGACGATGTCATAGATTTTACTTCGTAATATACTTGCAGTAAGTTCGTTGACCCCGAGCTCACGTCCTTTGAACCTGAAGCCCGTGGCAACCTCATCGAAGGCATGGATTTCCATAAGTTCTACTTCGACAATGGTAGGTCGCACGCACGATGGCTGTGTTTGTAGCAAAATTGCCAGGACAATTTGCACAGGCACCTATGTATGACAAAGGCTTTAATCAACAGATAACCCCTCCCCCAGTCGATGATCAGCTTAGACAGATAATTTTTCCTTGATTACAGTTGTGCAATGCCAGTATGGCTGGTCAGACTTGCTCTCTTCTTTATCACTGAAAGTCGGGATTTGGCTCATCTCGACGGATTTGTCCTCGACTGGTTTTCACTGTACCTTTAGTTAATTAACTGCCATTTCTGTCATCCTGTCGTTCTGTCCACCTCCCGTTCTCCATTCCTCCGCTCCCCTCTCAAGTCCATCGTGGTGGCGTCATAAAAGGCAGTTATTTTCGTTGTCAACGTCAGTAATTTGTGTCCAATCTCGATCCTTCTTTGGGGAGGATAACTTGTTGGCTTATATCAAGCAGCTTCATCTTCGTGTTCTTTATTGAAACTATTTTAATGTGCCATAAACAGTGACTAAGGAAAATAAACGCAAATCCTGCTCTGACGTGAAGAGTTGTCTTATGTCGGCAGCAACGGTGAAAAAGAACAAGGTGACGAACACGAATATTCTCAACCCACGAGTCTACCTGCTCGGTGACGACGCTGCCTGCATCGCCTACATTCGCCTCACTCAATGCATCGACGGGTGAGTGCTGTAGCACGCGTGCCTGGCTGTCTACATCAGCTCCTCTGCGTTGATGGATGAATAGGTTTTGTATATCTTCTTTGAACACAGACTGTTTTCTTAATACATCCTTTAATGCATGTGTAACCAGAACCAAAAATATGATTTACGAAAGAGAGAGTGGTTGCATTTGAGTTAGAGTAAAATGAGACTGCTTCAGTGTAAACCTACCATTTCGTTATCCAGACAATGTATGCAGCAGTGATTAGAACAACTGATTCGGTTAGTTTACTTTTGAAAATAGGTTGTCTGTGCCACTACCAGGAACCACCAGCGTTGGTAATTATTAGCAGGAAGTTCGCCGAAATCATCGCTTTTATGTGTTTTCAACATAAAAAGCTATGCGACTATAGCCGCTCTTCCCCTACGCCAGGTCTCCGCAGTGCGACCAGTAGAGCGAGTTTCCAAATTGAATCAACTTGTGTACAATTCAAGCGTTTTGCGTACGTGACATTCCAGTTGCAAATTATAATTCTGGTGTACGCAATTCGCTTGACTTATTTTCGACATATCTATTTTAGCATAAAGAACAATAGATAAATGCATATGCTTATATAACGCCAAATCTAGTTACAATTATTCAAAGCGCTTAACATGTACAAGTAGATATGTAATATATATATATATATATATATATATATATATATATATACATGTATATATGTATATATATATATATGTATATATGTATATATATATATGTATATATGTATATATATATATATATATATATATATATATATATATATATATATATATATATTAATAATGGGGAACCTACATCATTTATAAGCCAGGTAGCGCCGTTACGCAACTCGGGCGGCGTGCCGTCAACCGCCAGCGTCCCGTTCCCTCGTTACGCCGCATGTATTCATTATATCCAGTATTTGTTAACACGCGTTGTATGTATGCCTTATAACAGTTGGTGACTAAAAATACCTCAAAGGTGAACTGGAACAAAAGTAAACAGCGCACGCGCGTAAAGAACGCGAATACGTCACAGACCCGAGTTGCGTATTAGCGCCGCCTAGCGATCGCGTAGGTTCCATTACTTCGACATAATAATTTATGAATAAAATGATCTCTACATTATTGCGTTCCAAATTTTCGGACGACAAGACATTTTAAATAGGGTGGGGGTACTGATATGTTACACTGCTTGTGACCTCTGATCTATAAGCATGGGTAGCACGTGCATGTGATTGCGTGAAGACAATGTCCACCATCTTGTTTTTCCTAAACCGTCAATGATCGACGTCAAAGAACGATTTACGTGCCATGATTGCGCGTTACCTTTGGAACGTGATTATCTTGTCAAGTCTGGCGATAATTCAAATCATTGTTTTTACGCGAAAACGCGATCGTTGCATACGTATGCTACGGAAACGTGTTAAAAATAATACGACGCCATTATTACATAGTCATCATACGTAATAATACAGAAAGCAACATGGCGATCGTGCGTCACGTCAAATGTACCTTTTAGCAGAGCTAGCAAATCAAAGAGCTGGTTCTCTAAAGACCCAGTCATCTTGTACATTGACGGCGCTTTCATACGGATAGTACCAATTTGTGTATTTATTACGAAACAGTAAAAAAAATTGTAACACCATACTACTTTCGATTACTTTTGTGGAAACAAAGCTTATGCTCACTGAATAATTAACATCAGTAGGAGATAAAAGTTCTGATGACGTCGCGGTTTGTTTACGTCACAACAAAAAAAGAGATCTGCGTCAAGCTCTGACTTTTGCTAGACATTTTGATAACGGTTAAATTTATGAATATTTTACATTACTACATGTCTATAACAAACTTTAATTTTGTACAAAACTTTACTCTTGTGACATTTGTAAGATTGTTCATGCTGTAGTTTTCGTTGAAATTGGCACAAAGTCGACGAGACGTCCAACATTGAGCGAGATAGAAAATAAATGGTTCCAACCGGGAGGGTTTAAAAATGGGTCCTGTTTAAAACCCACAGTGCACTGGCTGCCTATCTAAAAGCTCTCCTTTAACGTCACGCTTCCTGTCCTGAGAGGATTGGTCGTTGTGACACATTCGTTGCTGTTACGTTGCAGGAACGGTCTGGCGTACACGATCCACTCGGAGGAGACCCGCGTGTGGCACCGGAAGGAGGGCAAGTGGCAGAACGTGCACCTCCACCGGTCCGGCGACCCGGCGATGCCGACCAAGGCAATAAGAATCTGACGTCCAGTATCGTTAGATGACAAAACTGACTCGTCTGCCGCGATGGCCGACTGGGTCGGTTCCGTTTGTTTGTCGAAGCAGCGCGCGCGTCCATCGCCCTCGTAATCGGTATACGATTGTGGTCAGCTGCCGACGCGCCGCTGGTTGTGCGTGCGTGCGTGCGTGCGTGCGTGCGTGCGTGCGTGCGTGCGTGCGTGCGTACGAACCTTTATTTCTTCTGCTACGTCGTGTCACTTCGTGGTAGTTCGCGACTGGCGACCGCCTGGGTGTTTTTCGTCTCTTATGTAATGTCGTCGTCGTGTCTGCGAGTTGGTGTGGCAGTTGTTGCTGTTGGCGGCGACGTCGCCGGTTTATTTGGTCGTCCGAGACTGCGGGCGAATTCTGCTGTTGTCACTGTTATATATTTATTATAATATATGTCTTTAATTCCAATCGATGCCCTAACGAAGCGTCGGCTAGGGGATGAACATGTGGTGTGTGTGTATTATTATGTAGGATGTCGGAATCCCAATATATCGAATTGGAAGCCCGATATATTGACAGGGTAGAGAAGAGCTGCCTCGTACTGACGCATCAAAGCGCGAGGATGGTATACACATCTTCATTAACTTTACCAAAACGTTTGGGACAGTCGAACGAACGGGAGAGTGGTGCATGAAATGTTCTGGAAGTAACAATTCCGCTAGTTGTGAAGTCATAAATGGCATCAAGCAAGAATGTGTTCTTGCGCCAACTCTGTGTTTCTGTATATCTTGCAGCAAAGCTCAAAGAAACGTTCGGACACCGTCCGAAAATGTATGAAGATGATAATGCCGTTATTGATGGTTACCTTGACGACATCCAAACCACAGTGGACAATGTTGCGGAAGCCTCGAACTGTTATGGCTTAAACATAAGCCTGAAGAACACGATAGCATCTGGGTAGCAAAACTCTAGAGAGAAGCCAAACGCTGGAGTGAAGTATTCCTACATAGCCGACAACTCCGAAATGCCCCTAGTTTCACTGCGGGAAGGGGGTGGACGGAGGGACGGAGGGTGGGAGACAGGGAGGAATACTCAATCAATTAATCGTTGTCATTACTTTGTGTAATGGAATAATTTAGTTTTGTTAAATTTGATATTTATTTAATGAAGTTTTGCTAATTTTTTATTTATATAACGATGATCACATTACATGCACATAAAAACGTATTAACATAAAGTGATTTTGAGCAGACACAAATTTTGAACCCTGTGTTTTTTGTACACGTGTGCCATTCGACACATGTTAACCTCATACTTGTGTGTGCGTTCGTTTGTTTATATATATATTATATATATATATATAGTATACAAGTACAAAAACAGCTAAATTGTGGGAATCCAGCAATATGACTTATCATTAGTGGGTTGTAATAAAGATGGAATTATCTACTTTCACTCCACTCAGCCAGCACAGTGATCAGAATGTAGTTAATATCAATAATATATTTGGTCAGATTATTAATTTTATATATGTTTGTCAGTTTCAAGTTTCAGTCACACCATTTTAAATATAATATAAACATCAACATAAGCTCAACTTGCATTTACCGAAAATGAAAAGTGTTAAAGATTTAGCTTAAATAATAATAATCACAAAACGCCATAACAAACAACTTGATGGGTATTACTTTAGAATGTTTCGAGTCGCATTTAATGTCCACTTGCACCAACATCTGACAAACAGAGAACTATAGTATGGCGGAATGTGTAAACTCACCGAAACAAAAATTAGAAGAAAACGATACAAAGACGAAATGGCATCTACAACGATCTTGTGGCGACCGGCTCTTAATTGGAACAGCCAACACAGGAAGACCAGCAGCAACATAGCTAGACTGAAGGACGACACTGAAGACCTAAAGACGGCAGTGGCAGACCGTGGGACATGGAGAAGGATAGTTGAAGTCAGAAATGTCTGACCCCAGTGGCTGACGTGATTGGGTGAGCGAGCTTAAAGGAACATGCAACCACCCGAGGCGCTAGCGGTTGTGGAAGTGTGACGTCACGCCCATGATGTCAGCCTCCATGGAGGTTCAATAATTATCCTTAACACGTATTAAATCATTTAAGAACAATATGGGATATGATTCAGTAAACATTGTTTAATGGTTCGAGTCATTTTTACTTTTTGGGTTGCATGTTCCTTTAAATAAATAAAACCTGCATAAGCAAACGGACACCAATGGAATACCACTTAGTTGTGTTCTGTGCAGGCCTTCAGTGTGTGGCAGGGTCACAACCAATAGCCAATTACCTGCCCGAGTTGGAGTAAAAATTTAGGTATTCCCGAATACACAAGTCTTCTTTCCCATCCTGTCCAGGCTGACACAGGCAAAATTAGGACGTGTATTATGTAGAGTTTTGGGAGGCACTGAGATGCCCTTAAACATTCTCGTTTACTACATATTATGTACTCTAAGATATACCTATGCAACACTTGAAGAACAGTTGCATGACAGTTTTGAAAAACGTTTTATTACCAGTGCTGATGTCTTCAGAACGAGCCAATCAAATCAGTATTTGTCGTGCAGTTCCTTAATTCATTATGGAACGTCTATGCCAAATTAAAAAAAGATCCTCAATGGTTTATAAAATACAGGAGTTGACGGTGGACACTGAATGATTCCATAAGTCCAATGGACCTTCTCCCCAAAGGACTAAATATGGGCCAAATACGTGGCCCTGAAGTCCTTTGGACAATAGTGAGTTGGTAATTATCAATTAAATGTGTTTTGGTGAATCATAGTCACCACCTAGTCTCTTCACCGTAACCACCTAATTGGCATTTTCTCTGGTTATTCATGAGATAACCAGAAACAGAAATTGTGTGAAAACAGCAGAAACTATCAATAAAGTGTATGATTTTCACTCTATACTTGTCTACAATATTAATTTTCTATATTTGTCAATTGTTACTTTCCTACAGGTGACAATTATTTTTTTAACCAGTAGACACCAGTCACTCTATTTTAAAGATAATTAAACAAACATCGAAATAAACACAACTTGCATACAAAATTGGTAGATTAAATGAATATATAAGTCATATAACTTAAAACATGCAGGCAGCAGCAACTGTCCAGTTTAACGGGTATCAGCCCTTACCACTAGTTGGGGACAGCAAATTTAGTGAGTCGGGACGGACAATGGAAGGCTTGGAATATCCAGGGAGCCTGGTACTGTCGGTGTACTGATTCTTGTTGCCAGAATACACAGATCACCATAGGAGTTTGAGTCCTCAGATGTGCTAAAAACCCAGGCAGAAACAGGCACAATTTTAGCATTTTATTTCTTGGGGAGGCCTTGATATGCCCTTACAAAAGCCTAATGACTTACAAATGTATTGTGTATAACGAAGATACCCTCAGATACGTCTATGCAAAATTAGAGGAAAAGCTTCAGAAAAATATTTGAATAAAAGAGGAAAACTTAAAATATACCCATTTTATGGCCTAAAGGACCCTAGCAGGCTGACAATGTGTCAATCATATTTACATTTCACGTGCAGTGACAGTACCCTAAGAAACATATATGCCAAATTTGATAAACAGATCTTCAACGGTTTCTGCGAGCTAACGGTGCAATGCGGACATAAAGTGATGTCATAAGTCCATTGGACCTTTGCCCAAATGGATTAAAAAAGAAATAACACTCCATGGTCAATTTTTGATATGAACATTTATATTTGCTGAAAACATAGTGGTCCTGAAAAAGGTTTCTTTGGGACACAAAATGTATTCTTTCATATCGCAAATTATAATGAAAAGGTATTCTTTGAGAATATGACAGTCTTTGTAAAGTACATAATGTTCAATTAAATAACTATTTCATGTACTGCCTTTGTTTCATTAGAATTATGTTATATTAATTACTAAAGACCCTCAAAAAGAATCCTTTTTGTGTCCCAAATAACTCCACATACATCAATCTGCCTATGTTATGGCATGGTTATTAGTGATTAATAAAACATAACTGTAATAAAAGAAAGGCATAGAATTACATGAATAAATATTAAGAGGATTGTGTATATCAAAGTTCTAAAAGAATCCCTTTCATACTAATCTGGGTCACAAAACAATCCATTTCATGTCCCCAAAAATCCCTTTAACAAAATATTAAACATCCTGTTATACAGTTCAATGTTGTGTATATATTTATCAACATACACCAGTCTTTGGAAAAATAATTACTAATGAAGATCCGAGCCCAAAGCTTCAGTTCAGATGGCTTTTTCACATCAATATACAAATGTTTGTCTTTTAAATAACTCAATTTACACAAGACAATTGTTTTGTTTCTATTCTACATATTCTAGTTATCTCCGAATTACTAACTAAAATATGATCTCCCAAATTTGCATAAACACTCATTCAATATTAGCACAAAGCCCGCCCACTCCAATTCCAGCGCCTGTATATTGTTACCATGACCAAAGCATAAACCTTGCAGAGCATGCATGTACGTATGCAGTTTTAGCAGTAAATGTTTGTTCTTCATTTTTTTATAATACCACTTAAAACATGCAGGCAGCAGCAACTGTCCAGTTTAACGGGTATCAGCCCTTACCACTAGTTGGGGACAGCAAATTTAGTGAGTCGGGACGGACAATGGAAGGCTTGGAATATCCAGGGAGCCTGGTACTGTCGGTGTACTGATTCTTGTTGCCAGAATACACAGATCACCATAGGAGTTTGAGTCCTCAGATGTGCTAAAAACCCAGGCAGAAACAGGCACAATTTTAGCATTTTATTTCTTGGGGAGGCCTTGATATGCCCTTACAAAAGCCTAATGACTTACAAATGTATTGTGTATAACGAAGATACCCTCAGATACGTCTATGCAAAATTAGAGGAAAAGCTTCAGAAAAATATTTGAATAAAAGAGGAAAACTTAAAATATACCCATTTTATGGCCTAAAGGACCCTAGCAGGCTGACAATGTGTCAATCATATTTACATTTCACGTGCAGTGACAGTACCCTAAGAAACATATATGCCAAATTTGATAAACAGATCTTCAACGGTTTCTGCGAGCTAACGGTGCAATGCGGACATAAAGTGATGTCATAAGTCCATTGGACCTTTGCCCAAATGGATTAAAAAAGAAATAACACTCCATGGTCAATTTTTGATATGAACATTTATATTTGCTGAAAACATAGTGGTCCTGAAAAAGGTTTCTTTGGGACACAAAATGTATTCTTTCATATCGCAAATTATAATGAAAAGGTATTCTTTGAGAATATGACAGTCTTTGTAAAGTACATAATGTTCAATTAAATAACTATTTCATGTACTGCCTTTGTTTCATTAGAATTATGTTATATTAATTACTAAAGACCCTCAAAAAGAATCCTTTTTGTGTCCCAAATAACTCCACATACATCAATCTGCCTATGTTATGGCATGGTTATTAGTGATTAATAAAACATAACTGTAATAAAAGAAAGGCATAGAATTACATGAATAAATATTAAGAGGATTGTGTATATCAAAGTTCTAAAAGAATCCCTTTCATACTAATCTGGGTCACAAAACAATCCATTTCATGTCCCCAAAAATCCCTTTAACAAAATATTAAACATCCTGTTATACAGTTCAATGTTGTGTATATATTTATCAACATACACCAGTCTTTGGAAAAATAATTACTAATGAAGATCCGAGCCCAAAGCTTCAGTTCAGATGGCTTTTTCACATCAATATACAAATGTTTGTCTTTTAAATAACTCAATTTACACAAGACAATTGTTTTGTTTCTATTCTACATATTCTAGTTATCTCCGAATTACTAACTAAAATATGATCTCCCAAATTTGCATAAACACTCATTCAATATTAGCACAAAGCCCGCCCACTCCAATTCCAGCGCCTGTATATTGTTACCATGACCAAAGCATAAACCTTGCAGAGCATGCATGTACGTATGCAGTTTTAGCAGTAAATGTTTGTTCTTCATTTTTTTATAATACCACATGTGGTCTACTTCTTTAGCTAGCCATATTACATATCACTGTTAAAAAATACTCATTTACCTCCAACTGTCCAGCCTAACCAGCATTTCACGTAGAAAACATCGAAATAAATAAACATAGGTAAAATAAAAAATTCTCCATCCAGTGGAGTTCATTTTTCTGTATGCCCTCCCCTCGCGACTGCAGCTGAAGGATTGAATCTACCACTAACACGTTACGAGAAATAGTAGATCACTGTGTAATGTCATCAATCACTTCTGATTTTTACACGACTAAAACAACCTTATGTATTATGAATGGAATATCATCCAGTTTCTCAGTCAGACGTTGCTAATCAGGTACATCTATAGAGACAACAGGTACGACTGTCCGCGACGAGTCTTCTATAGTGGGTCCCTTCTTCGCCCGTGGGGATGTCTTCTTGGCAGTCTCGCGGGCCGTGCTATGTCTCTCCGTGTCGCGGGTGGTGTCCGTCTGGATCTTGTAGGAAATGTTGCCGTACTCCTGTAGCACTGGACACACCCCAAGTAGCCAGGGGCAGAACTCTTTCCTCAGGCCAAACCACCCTGCAAGACAATAGGTGTCGTTAAGTGTTGGTGGCGTCAGTGAATACATGTGTACACTGAACAAAATTATAAACGCAACATCAGACATTTATAAAGGTTCTTTGTTGGTTACCTCCAAATAGCCCAAACTTGGGTTAATGCAAGAGTTGTTCTTCTTTAGAATTAGTGAGTCCACTATTGGTTACACATTTATCCCCTGTTTTTCCCCTGTTTTTTCTTCTTTTTTTACTTCCCCTGGCATAGACACCAGATAGAAGGGACCACCGGCTGTTAGTGTCTCTTCCGAAAGACACAGGCAAATGTGGGGTAAACAAAATTGCCTAAGTTTTGAAACGGCGGTAGGTGGGATTGAACCACCGTCCCATCGATTGACAGTCCAGCGCGCTACCACGCGACCACCGCTCCCCAAAGAGCAGTATGTCGCCGAATTTTTCACTGAACCTCTGTCTATGGAGGGTAAATATGCTGTGAAATTGTCAATAACAGATCTCATCAAGATTAGTAGGAAATGAAGGAAACATTATAACGATCGCCTATGGAAAATGCAAATATGGTCTGCCTCCTGCTCTATGAGACTATGGGAGACATGTCTGGCGAATGTGCAGGTGATGGGAGGACTGGGATGTGTTAGGTGACTGTGTGCAGGTCCATGCACAAGCGATGTACTGATGTACTGTGCTATGAGTTACCAACGGAGGACACACCAGATACTGCGTAGTGAATTTCGAACACATGATCACTATGTTCTAAAGATTCTGCAATCACCATTGAATATCTTATTGTAAATATCTCTTAAATCTGTTGCATAATGATCCATAAATGTATTTTGAATCAACTGATTTATTACTTGAACCGTATCAGAAACAAATCTTTAAAAACATATGATGTTGCGTTATAATATTTTTCAGTATACATACATATTACATAACCTGAGACTCACCACAATTCTTATTTTACAAGGCTTCTGTACTGGAACTTACTATTACAGTAAATAAAATAACTAGATTTTATTTGAGACAATCGTCATGTCCATATATAAAAGCACATTGATAAAAGGTATGTATATAAATATATATATTTTAAATACATCGATAAGAACAACATGTTTAAAAATTATCTGTGCATTACATGTTACTAGTTACATGTTACCAGCTATAAGTATTGGAACTCAAAGATTTGTCAATCCTGTTCTTTAGACCAAAAATAGTCTTTTTGATTAGACCTTAACCCAAGACAACACATGTGGCTAGCATTACACCTTATAGGCATTATGTTCAATATCCTGAAAGAGTTGTTACATGCAACTAGTTGCTAGAAATTCAGTTTTCTATAGTTCCCCCATAATGCACACATGTAGACATTATGAAAATACACTGTAAACAAACGTGCATTTACTAAATTGTTTATACATATTGTTAGCATGACATGTGTTATTACAAATAAAAACATTTCATAGCTTGCAACATTAAAGTGAAGTTTACAGTTGTAAGAACAGTCTTTGTATATTTTTAAATGTCACAAGCCATAAGCTCTGAACTCTTTGTTTGCTGAAATGTATAAAATGTGATTAATTGTCAGATATGAAACAAGGTTTTGACGAGTGATGCTATACACAAAACAGTAGGTCACTATGAAGAACCAATACCTCTACAATAGCAAGATAGCAACCACACATTATTTTATTGGACTTGGCATTATTATGTCACATCAAACGCAGACATGATTATATCATAAGCAACTCTGTCAAAATCACAATTAATATGGGGTAGGGACTAGAGAGAGAGAGTGTGTTGGCTCATACAGACTAGGTCTGTACAACTTAGTAGCCAGTTAATCATGGGGTAGAGGGGGTAATACATGTGGCAGTTGGCATACGTACACTGGTTGTACAACTTAGTAGCCAGTCAATCATGGGGTAGAGGGGGTAATACATGTGGCAGTTGGCATACGTACACTGGTTGGCTCCTTTCGCACTGAATGACATGAGAATGAGGGTGAAGAGGGAGACAAAGAGGGGTAGGGTGACTCCAATGTACTTGTAGCTCTCCAGGCCGTCTTGTTTGTTCACAAACAACACCTGAAACAAACAAACAAACATTGACTCGATAACACCCAAGATTTGGTGTGCAAAATCCAAGATGTGGGCCGCGGTTTGTCCATTTCACAAAAAAGATAACTGTTCCAGTGCTGCCATCTAATGAGTAAAACCAGTATTAATGCACACACATGAAACCAACCCAAGACATAAATTCTCGTCAACTGCTTGAAGTAATGCTGATTACCATTCACTTTCCCCCGTAACAAGGGGCCTCCAGAAGAGCAAAGCAGAAAATAATAAAATGCCCTTGTAGAATGTGCACTTGGACTGTCATGTACAGAAGCCAGCCCAGAAATATATGATAACTCATGCATACACAAGTGTGACATCCATTTTCAACGGAAAGTTACATTATCGAAATTATCCTTTTGGCTCCTCAAATTTGTACCTGTCCAAACATGTTTACCTGTCCAAAAACAAACTTTACCCTTACAAGTGATGGGTGGATGGGTATCTAGATAAAGCTATCGCAGTAAATCACTAATACATACATATGTAACTGATGTTGTGTTGACAGATGTTGCCGATTGGGGGATCAAAGGAAATTGGACCAAGAACACAACTTGATAATTGACATAATATGTACACTTTTTGTTTATAAATATCAACACTGCATGCCACTTTGAATGCAGAAACTGAAGCATAATACTTCCACAAAAACACAGTTCATGATGAAAGTAAACACTGACATCCTAGATCATAATATTTTGGTGAGACAAGTAGGTTTTGTAAAAATTTGTGTGAGACAAGAAGATTTTTGTGCGAGAAAAGTAGACATGAATCATACCATGTCCTTCTGGGAGTTAATGTTGAGCCCTGGTCGTGTGATACTGAAAATGTGTGTGACTTTTCTTTTAAGGTCAACAACATATTCCTTTCATTGCACCCTATTTTATGTCTCCAGTAAACATTTTAACTGAATTGTACACATGGTAACTAGTATGAATAAATGTTATATTACTGAGAATGTGAGCGGTGGTTTGAACTTACATAAAACTGGATGGTTTATATGTAAGAAAAATGTAACTACAGATGGAGTGGTAGACAATAAGTAACAATCAATTTAACAATAACGCACACAACAGTGCTGACAGAAGTTGTCAGGAAATGATGACACTCTGCCAGACTCACCTCAAAGACGAGCAGGGGTATGACCCAGCAAGTGTAGCCCACTGCGAAGAATGCATTCCCTCGCCGTTGTTCTGGGATGACGTCTGACGAATTAAGGAGAATGATCGCCAGGACGATAGCGTAGAGCACCCCAATTAGGGCCACACACATTACTATCCAAATTGGGATGAAGATCACCTGAAACAGGCAACAACTTCATCACACCTACTGTGTGCTGGAAACTTTTTACTGTGAGTGATGTTAAATTAATCAATTAAAAAGGGCAGGCACCATTGTAATGAGTTTACCATGGAATGGTGTTTGTATTTTGTACTTTTGTAAGATAGTCCGCTGTCTAGAACATGGGAACATAGAACACCAAAGGTTACCACAGGTATCTGTGGCTCACCTTGACATTATTGTAAACAAAGTTTGTTTTTAAACGGAATGTTTTGCATGGTATTACTTTCAAATTGCGAACATTGTTACGAGATCAATAATGTAATTAAACACAATTTGGCAGGATGTATAATAATATCATATATACTACAGTTGATTTTAATACTAAATAGCTAGAAGCTAGAAGATACTCTCCCTTAAACATGCCGGAGGGTGCCAACCCTCGCCCCACTGATTTCGGTACTCACCACCCAGTCCCACTCTATGAAGCCATCGAGCCGAAGTGCCAGAAAGATGAACTGCAGAATGTTCACGGAACAAAACAACTCCAACTGTGAAATGAAACATTCAAACAACTGTAACATACAAACAAAGTAACAATTTACTAGGCTAGCGCTGTGCCTAAAATCTGTTTAGCCAATTTGGCTAAAGGTCAGAAATTTGTTTAGCCAAATGAGATTTTCTTTAGCCATTTTTTTAGATCAATTAAATTACCCGGTTTAAAAGTGCAAAACAAGACATAATATAATAAAAAAAATCTATACAATATCCACAAGAAAACAATTTCCTATTTTAATTAACTAAACATTTACATATTTAGCTAAACATAATATATAACGCAAACAAACATCCAGTATAATTTAACAGAACAATAAAATGAAACCTGTAAAAATGTTGGGAATTGTGCAAAATATAAAGAAACAGCACCTAACACATACTATTAATGTAATAAAATTGACATTACAGGTGTGTATAACATAAATTGAAAGATAAACTTTTATAACAAGGTAAAATAATTAAGAACCACCTACTCTACTCTTGATGGCCCGCAGTGATTCAAACAGTGTATTGATAATAATTATTACCTATCTTAAAACTTCATTTGACTGCTCAGTAATTGAATACAGTAATTCACCAAATTAGTTAACTGTGGCTGACTGTAATCCTGGCCTGGGTGACGAAGGCTATATTTAATAAAAACGTTTTTGACATGCATCTTTCTATCTGTAATGTTTCTGGTGGTGAAACTTGTCAAACATACATGAATTACAATCTACATTGGCATTTTATTGAATAGTTACCAGATGGCACATTGATTAATCATTGACAATGCCATGTGACTGCGCCGGCGATAGTGAGCGATAATATGGAACCTGCCGGGTACAGCGTTGTACTTGCCTCAAACTTGTAATTAGTGCCATCAGGCAGGTCCCCATTATCTAGCAAACACAATTTTTGATTGATTTAAGCTCCCCTATTGTCTGTGAGCATGGCTAAGTGGAGGGATTAGCGACCTATTGTTTACCCAGTGGGTCACGTTACGCCGACTGGTTATTTGGGTCAGTTGAATGTGCGATCGTTTAGCCTTAGGCAACTTTAACAGAGCAGGGTGTTGAATAATGCAGTCATGTATTGCTGATAACATCAATAATAATGACAGATATAACGTTTCGCCAATTTGGCGAAGAGGTTTAATTTATTTTCGCCAAATAGAAAACCGTTTCGCCTATGGCGCAAATGGCGATCGACAGCGCTAGCCTAGATTTATAAATCTACAAGAAAGCAAGTTTTCTAATTATATTAGCTACATTAAACTTATAATACAATTAATTTGTGTAATATGCTCACATGAACGTGATTATAAATCATGTATTTCCCAAAAATATTTAATATACTTCATTTATTGAAATACCATCAGTAGTTTGACTTATTGCTAATAATTCAACACATTTTAAAATAACTTTTGGATAAAATAGGTTTACCAAATTGGGCAATGTGAAAAACAATGTCCATAGCTTCTATAAATTGAGTATTTCACTACTTGTTGCCATGTTTAGATTATTAAATAAACCTGGGATTGAAAGCATATTATAAGGTACCCGTTTCTGCCAAAATCACAAAATATTTAAACAGTCAGTTATTTTGGCTCATTCATAAAATAGGCCAGTTGAGATATAAAACTCATTTTGTTGTGACAAATCAGATATTCCAGTAATCAGCAGCAAGAGTTAACACACATAAAATTACAAAATAATTTTTTATTCCATTCGTGAATATTATTTTTAACAAATACAAATTATATTACGTGAACATACATATTTACATATGCTGGAGAAATTTTCATTTTCTTAAATAAAATGTTATCAATACAATATAGCTGTAATGTACAGGGAGAACACAAATTCACTATAACGAGAGCCAATTTTAAATATCCTAACTTTAGATTCATAAAAATTAAATATATTATTTATTTTGATATTTTACATGGACCTTTAAGCATTCTGCACAGTAGAGTCTGAAACGAAAGCACCAACCGGAATTAAGCTGAAGAACATATATAAAACTCCACTCCACTGTAATCGATACAATGTAGAGGTGGTGTATAGGGAGAACAAAAGTTCACTCTCTTAAAAGTCAATTTTAAATATCCTAACGTTAGATTTATAATAATTAATCAATTATATTACAGTGTATTTATTTTATATTTTTACACACACATCCATAATCAATTATATATTTATATATTATTTATATTTTTACACACACATCTATAATCAATTATATATATATATATATTATTTATATTTTTACACACACATCCATAATCAATTATATATTTATATATTATTTATATTTTTACACACACATCCATAATCAATTATATATTTATATATTATTTATATTTTTACACACACATCCATGCATCCCGCACAGTTGAGTCTGAAACATAAGCACCAAACAAAATTAAATTAAACTAAAGAATATTTACGAACCGCCTCCAATGTTTGCCTACCTCGAACGTGCGTTCGTGCTTGATGGACCACACACAGATGCCGATGGACATGATGGAGATGAAGATAAGCGGGATGAAGACGAGCAGCCACAGGACCTGCGGCCGGCCGTTCTGGAGCTTGTCACACGCCAGCAACTCAAACATAAGCAGCAGCATGTGCATGCCAGTACACAACACCATGCCCTTGTAGTGCGAGTACGACTCACCCTCCAACCTGTGGGACAAAAGTTTACTCTCTTATCAACCAATTTGGTACTTATGCAGAAGTCGGACCCACCTCAGTTTTGCCATTATTTGATACTTTATTTGGTTAATTCAATTTATTTGGTTAATGCATGTTTATGTTTGATAAACAGCGCATCTTAGCAGACTTTTGAGGTCGAAAAGACAGCGCGGTCGGCATAAACAAACTGTTTATCGCTCATTCCATGTGCACAGCGCAGTAACATGCACCGCTGCGCTTGCGACTGGCACAAATCGCGCTCTATTTTCGACCTCAAAAGTATGCCAAGTTTATAAAACATAAATATGCGCAAGATGATTTTAATTGATTGAATTAACACAATCAAGTATCAAATGTTGGCAAAAATAGTTATAATGGCAAAATTGAGGTGGGTCTGACTTCTGCATAAGTGCCCCCAATTTTAAATATCCTAACGTTAGATTCATAACAATTAATCAATTATATCATTTTTTTAATATTTTTACACACATATCCATGCACACTTAGCATTTGTGTATTTTGGAGTATTTTTCTGGAAACCTGGAATGTTTTGATCCTCCTCCTGTGGGTGTTTATCATACAGTCATGTGACCATAGCTTTATGTAGAGACCCGTCCACCAGTCATTTGGACGGGTAAAAACCGTTGTGGACGGGTAGAAATATGGGTGGATGGGTGGAAGATTAGTAAAAAAAATGAATGAGCAAAAAAACGATCTTTCAAAACAATAGATATTGTCAAATATGCCTCAAAAGTGAGTGTAAATGGTGTCACATGTTTGTAGCCCATTTCAGGTCATCAGGCACATTTGGAAGTTTGTAAACTGACTTAACAGTTAACATCAGTGTGTCCACCAAAACATGTGTGACTGGCAATAAGTTGGTCCTGCATAAAGCCCTGCTTTGGAGTATTTTAGTGGAAACCTGGAATGTTTTGATCCACCTCCGGTGGGTGTTTATCATGCACTGTCATGTGACTGTCATGTGATAGCTCAGATTCTGGCGGAATGGCTGACCACAGTGTCATTGCATAAGTGTTCAATAGAGCTGCCCTCCTAATAATTCACTCATTGATATTATAGTAGTCCATTTCAGTATTAATCATGAACCGCATGTGGTTTTATTTAATGCTGCATTAATTGTATGCATCATTCGTAAAATAACAAACATAGATAAGGTAATAAAAGATACAATACAATATAGTACATAAATATATAATTAAAAGTCTAAGGCTTTCTAAATTTTTACCATGATTAAACATTTGCCTAATTACCTAGTCTAATAATATAGTTGTGGATGTTGCATCACAGATAATAAATACAGCACAAATACATTATATCAAATACACAGCATCCGTCTTACGGAAATGTCATCAAATTTGTCATTGGACATTTGTACAGACATGGGAACATAATATACATACAATGCATGCCCCATGTAAATGCTCTAAAACCACACACAACCCACCTGTAGTGAGGGTGCTTCCAACACACAACCCAACTGTAGTGAGGGTGCTTCCACTACACAACCCACCTGTAGTGAGGGTGCTTCCAACACACAACCCACCTGTAGTGAGGGTGCTTCCACCACACAACCCACCTGTAGTGAGGGTGCTTCCACTACACAACCCACCTGTAGTGAGGGTGCTTCCACTACACAACCCACCTGTAGTGAGGGTGCTTCCAACACACAACCCACCTGTAGTGAGGGTGCTTCCCCTACACAACCCACCTGTAGTGAGGGTGCTTCCAACACACAACCCACCTGTAGTGAGGGTGCTTCCAACACACAACCCACCTGTAGTGAGGGTGCTTCCACCACACAACCCACCTGTAGTGAGGGTGCTTCCACTACACAACCCACCTGTAGTGAGGGTGCTTCCAACACACAACCCACCTGTAGTGAGGGTGCTTCCACTACACAACCCACCTGTAGTGAGGGTGCTTCCAACACACAACCCACCTGTAGTGAGGGTGCTTCCAACACACAACCCACCTGTAGTGAGGGTGCTTCCAACACACAACCCACCTGTAGTGAGGGTGCTTCCACTACACAACCCACCTGTAGTGAGGGTGCTTCCAACACACAACCCACCTGTAGTGAGGGTGCTTCCAACACACAACCCACCTGTAGTGAGGGTGCTTCCAACACACAACCCATCTGTAGTGAGGGTGCTTCCAACACACAACCCACCTGTAGTGAGGGTGCTTCCAACACACAACCCACCTGTAGTGAGGGTGCTTCCAACACACAACCCATCTGTAGTGAGGGTGGTTCCAACAGACCAACACACAACCCACCTGTAGTGAGGGTGGTTCCACCACACCCAGCTGCCAACAATGGATCCAGAGATCACCAGGACCTTCCAGATCCAGATGGGCAGAAACACAATCCAGTAGCTCCATGTGATGTAGCCGTCCAGTCGCAGGGCAAACAGCAGACAGAAGACGAGGAGACAGCTGTAGACGATGAACTTACTGCAACAAACACATTCAGTATTGACATTAGGGTTGTTACAATTTACTGACAGGTCCTTTTTGGGATGTTCCTTTTACTGAAAAAAATAATCTTCATATAAATAATACAACATATTGTCAACCGTTATTAAATATTTAATATCACTTAGGTTTTGACAACGGGACTGGTTATTTAGCGAGCTGCTCGGGAAATAACAGCCCGACTTCACCTTATTTCTAGAGCTGCTCTACAAAAACAAACAAATTTCTCTAGCAGACCGGAAGTTGTAATGAACAATCAGATTGCTTTATCAGTACTGCTGACGAAGCGATATTTCTCGAGCAGCTCAATGGATAAGAAAACTTGTTGTATCTCATAAGAACTGATAAATACAAACAGGAAACGACACAACAGCGTTGCATTTACTATTACAATTAGTTTGTGCACACAGATGGCACGGAAATGTTTCTAAGAGCACATGCATGCATGTCCTAATCTGCTTGACAAATAACGAGACGAGTTGGCGTTATTTCTCAAGCAGATCGATAAATAATTAATCAAGTTGGCACTATTCCTCGATGGATTATAAAATTCATTGTTTCTCATCAAAACGGATAAATACAAGCCAGAAACGACCCAACAGGGCTGCATCGCATTTACTACAAACAATTGGCATGTGCACGTACATGGCACGAGAATATTTCTAAGAGCCCATGCATGCACGCCCACATCTCAACAAATAACGAGACCAGTTGGCGTTATTTCTCGAGCAGCTCAACAAATACCGATTCAAGTTGGCGTTATTTCTCGAGCAGCTAGAAAACGCATTATTTCTCAAGCTGCTCGCCAAATAACTGTTTGACTTCATGTTATTTCTCGAGCTGTTCAGGATATAAGGACTCGACTGCTTCTTATTTATCAAGCAGCTCGGGAAATAGCCTTAGCCATTGTCTGTTGACAAGACTGCAGACAAAAGCACTGCATGTAACCAGAAAACTAATTATTATAATTATATATATAGGCTAGGCCTTTCAAGAAAGACCTTCCAATCCAACTGACTGAGAGAAGTGAACGAACTGAATCATTCATCAAAATTCTGAATCTGACAGACTCACAACACAGTCAAACATGACAGGATTTTGACAAACAGTAGAGTGACAGACTAACAGTTACACTGTCACTGGCAGGTGACATGTGATGTGACACACACACACACACACACACACACACACACACACACACACACACACACACACACACACACACACACACACTCACTCACTCACTCACTCACTCACTCACTCACTCACTCACTCACTCACACACTCACTCACTCACTCACTCACTCACTCACTCACACTCATTCACTCACAGAGTGACAGACACAGCAAGGCCGAGCACTGCCACTTACTTGCTTTACCGAACCACTTAAAACTACGAGTTATACAACGTGCCACGCCCTGAATGAACATACCTAGGGTTGAAGTCGAGAAACAGATTCTTGACGTTCACCTCGACCGCCATTTCCTTTACTGTATGGTCTCATAAACAAAGAACCAGCATTTTGGCAACAACTTCCTCCGATTACACACCGTCAATGTTTTAGCGGCTGCTTACAACATCAACGATTCAATTTTCTAGTTTATAGAAACTTTATATTTGACGTCAATCTATGCTTACGAAAACACGATTGGGATATATGTAAAATAAAACAAATTTATTTAGTTATTAAATTGTATTTTTTGTTCTTGCATGCACGAGAATGCGTTTAGTGTCGCCATCTTGCGGATGAGTTATCTTTAATTCACCATGATCGCTGGATGGTTGTCACATCACTTTTACTATTACAATCATAATTATATGCTGCTATATTCTTCCACTTTAAGGTTGACCTCTTAACAATACACTACAACACAGTATAATAATAAATTAATAACATGTTATTGTCCCGGACCGGGAAATTCAATTTGCAGCGCTCGTCATAAAAATAAATAATATACAGGAGTAGACAAATATAAAAAAACAGATCAATTCATTATTAAAACAGTAGGTAAACATTAATCATAATAACATCTATAATATAATTGTAAATTATAGTTATTATTGTAATTGTGGTCGTCCTTTCACAAATAAAAGAAACAATCTACAACATACACACATATTAATGATTTACAAGTATGTGTTCACGCAGAAGTCAGAGGTGCGTGTCGTTGAGAAGTCGTACAGACATTGTCCAGAATGAACGAATCACGCTTCCTATTTGTTTTAGATATGATAGTTCTGAACCTTCTGGACGAGGGCAGAAGGACGCGTATTCGTTATATAGAATGTGTGTGTTGTCGTTAATTTTTTTACCAGTACCTGCTTTTCATACAAAGCAGTGAGAGAGGATTGTTTGAAACCGGTTATTTTACTACTAATATTTACAACGCGCTGCAACTTATTCTTGTCTTTCTGACTGACGTTCCCAAACCAACACATAAAAGAAAATGTCAAAAAACACTCTGTATACAAGATTGATAAAACATGAACAAAATGATGCTATCACCGTTAAAAGAGCGAAGTTTTCTGAGGCAGTAAAGACGCTGCTGACATTTAACTTTAAGTGACAGAGCAGTGGCGGTCTCACTTCAATCTATTGTCAATTGTTGTGCCGAAGTATTTATACTCGTCAATTATCTCTACCTTGTTATCGTGGATGATAGTATTAAACTGGGATGGAGGGTATTTCTTAAAATCAATGCACATATGACTTTGGTTTTTGTTGCGTTTCAGGCACAAATACGATCTATCACACCATGCAACAAAGTCGTTTAACACAGGAAAATGGCCAACTTCATCGTTAGCGTTAGCAAAATGATGCCCAGCTTAATTTCTGTATGCGGGTCATTTCACGGTAACCGGGCTAAATGGTGTCCCGGCTCTTTTGTATAGAAATATTTGACAAAGAAATCTCGTAAAACTATATTTCTTATATGTGGCGCTTTATACACTATTGTTCTTCATTTCTAATGTAATAATGGCATTCTAAGTCGTTATTCTAGTTATTTATCGTTATATCTCCCAGCCTACGTACGTCATCAAAAAGTGGCTGTCCCCATCGCCTGGTCGTCAATTTGCACGTTATTATAAAGGTGTAATAATTCCACATTAAATAATAAATATATTGCGTAAGGTTCTCATTGCGACGCCTCTCTTCATATCTGTCCAAAAAACAGCATTATTTATTACATTTTTTTGAGTAGTCGATGATTTTCAACATAAAAATATATGTCCCCTGGTTCCATGTCATCTACGTCACGACAACTTTGATGCCACCCCTGTCCAAAGTCGGAAGAACTACCACATCCACGTGGAATCACAATTACGTTACCGCCATATATGCATATTGGAAACAACTCCAAAACCGTTTTTGCTGCGATTTACGCGAGATATTCAACATTTCAGGGCAGGAGTCAGGTGAGTAGGTTTATTCCATGTCATCTACGAACAGTCCGCACCGCGTGCTATACAGGTCAGACAAACAGAATTATTGATAATCACGTGGTAAGTGGTGTAATCAACTCAATCAGAAATTGCATACGCTAGTTAAGCCAACGACAGACATGATATTGGCCATGACTCGCAAGGCACGTCATCTACGTCACAGTCATCTACGTCACATATTTGTCGTGACGGAGATGACATGGAGGGTGACGTAGATGACAAACGTAGTTTTAATTAAGATAAAACGGTGACAGGATTAGCTGAAATTGGATAATTATCATATTTGATAAAGTAAGTTAATATCTGATGATATTTTCCATTTTCAGACATTGACATAACTGCTGTTGAACGGTACAAAAGAATCTAAACAAGCGAATCAGGCTGGCCATGAAGAATTTATTTAGAAAGAAAGAAAATGCCGAAGAAACCAGTAGGCCTATATACACATAAGTTGCAGACAACAAGCAAACTTGCGTGCAGCATCAAATTAGGTGCAGTTGGAGAAGCAACCAAATGTCTTCGCGTAGTCGTCAAGCGAAATTCCTTCGCTCAAGCAGCTTCATTGAACAGCCTCAACCCCACAACCCCGTGAACGTGGTCGAAACAATGCTCTGCAAGACCGAGCAAAGGCGTACAAACGGATTGGCAAACTGACAGAAAGTCGAGCCGCCTGAAGGAGACCATCTCAACGCTACAAGAAGCGCTATAAAGGGGTTGACATGGAAGCTACATAGCAACGGCATTTATCAGACAAAGAACAACAGATTCATGAATGCATCATCGCGAAACACGAAAATGTCTTCAGAGGCTTCCGTTTCATAATGCCCTTACAAAGGAGCTGGGGTCGAAATATCACAGTAACTGCTGCTATACTAATCAGTTCATCAAGAGACTGACTACGGGAAAGACATTGCAGAAGCATCGACTGCTGTATTATAGACGACTCGCATTCGCCTGTTAATCGGAAAAAGGTCACGAAGTAAACGCCATTTTAAAGCATGTCAGGTGAACAACAAGTGCATAGGTTAACCGTAGCTACAGTTACATCACACATAACAAGCAAGATACCGTCACATAAATGAAACAACTTGAGGAAAAAGAACCGTTTGCTCTCGGACACCATGATGATATCATATGCAACATTGCACTAGGCCCCCATGAGCACAATGACATTGGCATGGGCTACGGCAAACACTGAAGACGACCGCAACACGTATATGTACAGTGACACAATAGCGTGGAGATGATGGAAGAGACACTTTACTGAGAACATATGATCATCATCAGCGGTCCATCGAAATGAGAATTGCGTCTTTCAGACGTCTGTCATGTGTATCCTGAGGTGACTCCAGAGCCCGATTATTGATCTGCAGATCTTGTTGCAGTGTTGGCAGGAGGTGTCAGGTGGAATGGAGACGTGATAATATTTGGACATCTCCCTTGTCATTTCTCTTCTGCTGTTTCTCCACCTCGTGAAGAAAATGATGTTTCAAGTGTGGCAGCTGCCTCGCATATGCTACGGCGGCTAAATGAATGGTCCTCAGGGTTTTCTTCCCAAGTAAATTTTGCTTTTCTTCATGTAATGTTTAGCAGTCCATTAGAATCGTTTTCTCTGGCTGTAACCACTTGTTCTCATGCCACGTGTTAGCATGTGTTAAACAATACTTATCGGGGAAGGCGGCTATCCGACATTCTATCACAGCGGCCAGTCCGCAGCTGAATTGGTTCTGCATTATCATTGCCTCAATACTATAGTTGTGTTGGCTTCCAAGAAGACACTGGCGTTGGGGCGGTGATCTTCCCATAGGATACAAAAAATCTGTCTGAGACAACTTTGGTGGACAGTCTTGATGGTCTTCAGATGACATCGATATGTAACCCACTCCTCGCTCATGTAGAGTGATAGTACAAACGGCTTTATAGAACATCACCTTTGTGTCTTCCATGATGTTGTGGGTGACTCGGTTACGCAGACCATGAAGGATGTGATGGTACAGGATATTACGATGCTGAATTTCTGCTTCGATAGTTGACTTCTGGGATAGATGACTCCACAATTAAGTAAGGGAAATGTTCAACAATGTCTAGGGTTGTTCCATATGTTTTAATGTCATGTCATTGTTGCCAGGAGCGGATTGGTAGATGATGTTGGTTTTTCTTATGTTGATGGAAAGTCATGAATATACTTTGATAAGCTAGTTTGAAGTTATTCTATTGTGTGGGCAAGAATGTCACAGTCATCAGCATACTGAATTGTATGAGAAGAGATGAGACTATTGCGTACCCCGGACACGAACAGCAACGTCATAAGCTGTGACCAGTTGGTAGCCTAAGAAAATGCATGGGTCAAAACGGATTTAGAAGACAACTCAGTAAAACGCATGAAGATGCGCATGTAGGAATCTTGCATGACTAAAAGAAAAACAACTTCTACACGAAATTTGGAAGCTGAAGCCATGCCTAACAACCAATACATTCAACACTAGCCTGAACTACGCCATTCTGCGTGGCCTTGGGGAGAATCTCCAGGAAGACAATGTGGGCAATCTACCGAAGTCAAAACCGTCCACTTTGGCGGATTGCACAAGCATGCGTTTTGCACCCAGGAATCAACGAATAGTTGCAGTATCACTTTGTTAATCCGAGTCATCAACATAGATATGTCATCTACGTCACGGCGTGTCGCCTACGTCACGACAAGTCATCTACGTCACGGCGTATATTTTATTTAATATCTCGAAACTTAACTAACTGATCTAATGAATACACACCGGTTCATATAGAAAATCGACTCGTTTTCCTTCATGAATAAACCTACAGCAACATGAGGTGTATATAAGTCTCAAAACAATAACTGACTACTTCTGATTTTCGCCCATGTCAGATATATGAGACACTAGGCGCTTCGAGAGGTTCAATGGTATTCGGCTGTGTAACAAGAGCCGAATAATCACTGAACACAACTTTTGCAACAGTACGTAAATAAAGTGGGACACAAATTATAAGAAAATATGTTTAGAAAAGGAGTAATAAATGGACATCAATGTGGAAATATTTTTGTGACGTAGATGACATTCATTCATGACGTCATGCTAATAAAATTAAAAATAAATAGGAAACGATGCCAAAGGTCACTGCTGCTTATTGGATTAGTCACTCACTATATTAAGCTTCCGAACTAACGCCGAAAATGCGATAAATATTATGGTCGAAAATATTTTTTACTCTGGACGAAATATGCCTGTTACCGTGAAATGACCCATGCCTATTATTTTCTTCCACCTCTCTCTGTCTCTCTGTCTCTCTGTCTCTGTCTCTGTCTCTGTCTCTGTCTCTGTCTCTGTCTCTGTCTCTGTCTCTGTCTCTGTCTCTGTCTCTGTCTCTGTCTCTGTCTCTGTCTCTGTCTCTGTCTCTGTCTCTGTCTCTGTCTCTGTCTCTGTCTCTGTCTCTGTCTCTGTCTCTGTCTCTGTCTCTGTCTCTGTCTCTGTCTCTGTCTCTGTCTCTCTCTCTCTCTCTCTCTCTCTCTCTATCTCTCTCTCCCTACGGTCTCTCTTCTCTCGCAGATGATAGTAGTGCAACGTAATCGAAGTCCGTAGACGTCGCGTAGAGTGAACGAACTTGCCAAATGATCGACGCGGCCGAACGTTTTTTTACACAAAGTAGTTATTTTAGGTGTTTGTTGTGTGTGTCTGTGTGTGCGCGCGCATGTGTGCGTATGTACATGTGTGTGATTCTTGAGACGCATTGATGTTTAGCGTCTCATATATATTACCCACCAGGCGCCGCCACTTATACCAATTGTCAACGCTGTATGCGGCCTTCACGATAAAAATGGCCACTTTACGGGAACGAATGTTTATTTACAAACAGTGCGATGACAACTCGACGGAGAGCTCCTTCGACTGTACACCTACAGAGCTTATTGATAGCATGGATGAAGACGCAGAACTATTTAGCAGACTTCTGAAAGAAACCAAAGACGTAAATGCACGCGATTGCAAAGGCAGAACGCTACTTCACATAGCAGCTAGTCGAGGTCGGGATGACATCATGAGAATTCTGATAGCGAATGGCGCCGATGTTTCCGCTCTTGATCATGTTGGAAATACGCCTCTTCATTGTTGTGGTCATATCGAGACAATTGAATGTATCGTGTCAAACCGCGTTGACGTTTTTGCGAGGTGTGTAGCTCAACAGAAGAATTTAATCGTTTTAGATTTCACACCCACCAGGCATGAATATCCCAAATCTGTATATGTTACTGGTAAAATGTCCTGGGGACACATCACGCCAGTTCGCATGGTGGGTCATTTGGATTAGTTGTTAAAATGTTGGATTACATTTTTTTGAAATGAGTTTAGTGATTTATTTGAGACAGTGTTTGGGGGCAGACAATTCCATTCTTTAATTGTTGTTGGGAAGAAGCTGTTTCCAAATATGTTTGCAGAGTGTCTAATTTGCAAGAACTGACTCATGTTTACGTGAGGATCTAGTGTTGTGTTGGATATAGTGATCTAGCGAGATATCTATAAGGTTATGTTCCATCTTGTATATAATGCTAAGTCTTTTAATTTTTCGTCTTGTTTGAAGGGTGTCCCATTGGAGGTCTTTAAAGGCAAAACAAAGTTAACTGTTTCGTGGCATACACCTAATAGAGTTAATATAAAGTAACAATTTCCACATATACTCAATTTTTTTTACGCCAGCGGTTTACCAGACAAATATTTTTTAACACCCAGCCATCCAAATACTACGCGCTACTCCATCTTAGACGAAGAATGACGTCACGACGGTGATCGAGGCGCTCTCCACGCAGATTCACTGCATGGGGTTTGGCTGTTGTCATGAAATGGCTGCAACTCGGCAACGCGTGTAACATGCTGATGACGGTAAATATAAAGTTGGTTATTATTGTTATCGCTGAAATCATCCCATCAACTGATGATACATGACTACATGTCTACTTCAAAGCATTTCTCCTAAAAATGGACCGAGCAAAGTGAACTGTACTTGGACTGGAGGGATTCCAAACAGTACGCCCGCAAATATGAATCAATTTCTTCAATACTACCGGTTGTTTCAACTATTATTGCAACCGTATGCCGAACAGTAAGGCATAATTACTCAAGTTTACCATAGATTTAACCACAGATTTAGATAAACATCTATAAGCAGCTGCTAGATGTCACGCCAACTGAATGAACTGTTGAAGACTCGAAGTTGTTAACCCTTAACAACGTCGCAGGTTAAGGGTCAGACATAGAATGCAGCGCGCTGAATGGCCAAGTCAATTTAACCCTTCACTTAATGGCGGCGTCTAGACCATCGTGGATTTCGTTAGAATTTTAGACTTTAAAGTCACATTCTGAGTAAACCGCTGACGTTAAAAAATTGAGTATATGTGGAAATTGTTACTTTATATTAACTCTATTAGGTGTATGCCACGAAACAGTTAACTTTTTTTGCCTTTAAGAAGTTGGGTTACTGTTCCTGGCTCTCTAGAATAGTTTTGTGTGCAAAATCTGGCAGCTTGTCTTTGGATTCTTTCTAAGGTTTTAATATGTTTTAGGCAATGTGGATCCCATGATGCAGACGCATATTCAAGTATTGGTCGGACAAGGGTTGTGTAAGCTATAGATTTAATGTGGGTTGGGCATTTATTTAGATTTCTCCTAATGACTCCTAGTGTCTGTTGTGCTTTCTTGACGACTGAGTTGCGTTGTGTTGTCCAATTTAAAGTATTTGATATTTGTACTCCAATATAACAGTGAGATTGAATAGATTTAAGTTGTTGGCCACAGGTGTAGTGATTTGGTGTCGGTTTTCTTGAGGCTAATGTCATTGTGAAGCATTTGGTGGGATTGAATTTCATAAGCCAAGTGTTTTGCCATTCCTCGAGTTTGAGTAGATCATTTTGGAGGAGAGAAGTGTCATTGTCAGATTTAACTGGTGGATATAGTAGGCAGTCATCTGCAAAAAGGCGAACATTTGAAGTGAGATTATTTGGTAGGTCATTTATGTATAGTAGGAAAAAGAGGCCCCAGTACAGTTCCCTGTGGTACCCCTGAGGTGACTTGAATGGGTGTGGATGCTGATCCATTTATTACAACCTGTTGGGTTCTTTCTGTAAGGAAGCTTTCTATCCATGATGATATTGGACCTGTGATGCCATAGTATTTTAGTTTGTGAATTAGTCTTTTATGTGGAACTTTATCGAATGCTTTAGTGAAGTCTAGAATGGCCATGTCTACAGTTTTCTTTTCATCAAGGGATTTGTTTATGTCATGGATAGTTTGAATTAGTTGAGTTTCTGTTGATCTTTTTGCACGAAACCCATGTTGGTGGTCAGTTAGGATGTGATGTTGTTCAAGGTGTTTCATGATGTGGCTATGAATTATGTGTTCAAGAAGTTTAGAAATCACAGGTGTTAAGGATATTGGTCTGTAGTTAGAAGTTTCTGCCCTGTTTCCTTTCTTGAAAATTGCTGTTATGTTTGCTTCTTTCCACGCATTGGGGACTTGACCAGAGTAAAATTTACATTTTATGTATCATTCTATACTTTATTCTAGTAAATTATATGCCAAATTGTTCAGTGAATTAATTTGAATAAACAAAAATAAACACTTTGTGAAAAAGAAATTGTTGAATATTTTTTAAATTATTCCATTTCTTTTCCAAAACTACTTTTTTTTATTCAAACAACTTCAGTATACAATTTGGCATATCATTTAATAGAATAAATAATAAAATGAGAGATATATAATATTAATTTCTTTTGTGGGACTTCCCACAAAATGACCCCTATCCAAAATGTAAGCTTTTCTGGTTGTCATGGTTATGGTTATGCAAATTGCATATAACCTAGTGAGTAAACTTCTTTTTATACAAACATGATACCCTGCAAATATACCGGGTATTCAATTATGTGTTTTACTGTGTCAAAAATCACTGCATTATCATCTTACAGTTGCCACGTATATTTACTATTGAAACTGCAAAACAAAGGCAAGCTGAAGGGAGTGCTCTGTGGTGAAGACATTGGGTAAAAACTGTTTGTAACCCTCTGTTGTTTATCCTGCAGGAACTACAACGGTGATACCCCATTGGATCTGATGTGTCGGCGGGGTGTGGAGCGACGTGCTCTGCTCTACCTGGAGCAGGTGATGGAACAGGAGTCGACAGTGGACGACGCATCGGTGCCTCTGCTCTACGTTTCACCTCGGACACACGGACGCTCCAAGGCACTGGCCCATGTGAAGCGTGTGTGGCTGGAGTTCTGTACAGACATGGGTGCAGAGAGACTGATTGCACTGCTCATGTTGGGTCTGTGTCTGTCATTGTACATCGCATATGTGGTGACCAGCTTCACGAAGAGGATCGACACACGCATACCAATAGACGCAGACAGTTTTAAACTGGAACTTTGACAGTGATTGGTCAGATACATCGGTGGCATAGCATACCCCGAGCTAAATTCTGTAAATATTATAATTTGTACAAGATAATTGACAAGTTTTCACTAATCAGGGTTGATCGTTTCAACAGAAATGCAATATTTACACCCCATTAATCCATGCCTTTAAATGAGCACTTTCTGAAGTTTCTTGCATGTCAAAATGTTATGGCATCTATTTCCAACAGGTTATCAATACCCAGTTCTGCATCATATAAATACTACACATTTTTTTTAGCAAGATACCAAGCAGTTAGAATTCCAATATTCTGTAACTCTTATTATAACAACTATCTTGATTTGTGTGCCAATTATTTGTAATGTAGTCTAGATTATAAATAAATGTAACCAGTTGTCTGTGAAGAGAGCTGATGGTAATACAGTATGTTGTGTGAATGCGTATGTCTGGTAATGCTATGTCATGACCTATTCTTTATTCAATAGAACAGTTGTTTTATAGACCATTTATGGAACTGTGGTTCTTTGTTAAGTTTGACCTCACCAGTCGAGTGTCTTTTTCAGATTTCTGCTGTTCATATTAATTTTGGTTGCTTTACTTCGTTTCTCATACACGGCAATTTCTGAATGCTCAAGTTCACTTTTACTAGTCTTCTAAATTATTTCAGTCACTAAGATTTGACCAATAACAGTCAGTTATTAATCGTTACCTGAAACAATAACAAACAATGTGCATTTATTTATAAAACTTTTATTCACAAACAACTGTGCTGTGATACGGTATACCAACAACAAGATTCAAAATATTTCTTGTTTCCAAACGTGAAATACTCTAAACTGATAACATTGTTTAGTGGCATTGTCTCATCATTTTCTAGCTTTGCGGCAAAATTTTCTTGGCCAGATGGTCTTGCATTATTTTTGCTGGACTGCTACTAGGAAATGTTGCATACTATCCACAAGAATAATCACATATGAACTGCAGTACTGCTGGCGTTTAGATGTTTCAGTGTCAGTATCTCATTATTTGCATTCACCTTCTCGGACTGTTGGTCCTGCCTGATATTTTGCAGTATTTCCAAATTTGCAGCTCTCTTACGCTGCATTGTATTTATAATCACAGCTTTCTGTCTTTTCTTACAACACATGCACACTGTGCTAGTTGTGTGAGGTGGGGCATTATGTTTTCTCACAGTAAGTGAGGCATTTTACTGCAACTTGTGCACTTGTCACATCTAGAACTGACAATGTGTGCCACCACTGCACTGTGTACAGACGTTTCATGCTACGAATGTAGAGTGAGGTTTATTGTATGTTCAACTCGGTGGAGACTTGCTTAAATTAAAAATAACTTGCTAGCAACGATCCAAATAGTTTCAGATATCACCGTAACCTCAAGCAACTGCACAACCACCAGCTCAAATAGGTGCATTAGAAAATATAAAGCATATTACGCTTGTACTGTATAAGAATATGCAAAAACCCGGGAATGGTTGTGTAAATAATGCAGTCCTTTCCGTACATCAACATAAAACAATAGATAAACAAAATTGTGATATTAACCAGAAGCACGATTTGCTGCTTACACGGCTTATGATCTCATTCTAAGGAGACTCACACGGCAGTAGGTGGAAATTAAAACAAAATATTCAGATCTGCCGGAATATCACAGAGTTGGTGATGGTTTGAAGCCCGCTTGATCGTGATCGAAGACGATGGCATTCAGGAATGTTGGATATTTGTATAGTTTAACCTGCATAATTTTACACCTGCAGGCAACTTGCTGGCACTGAACAAAGATGACCAGTTTGCTACAGATAATCAGTTACTAGGTAACCAGTTACTGTTAGAAATGCGTAGTACTCCAGTACCATGCGTGTGTGTGTGCTGTGGTGCAATACGTTTAACAAGTGCCTCATGTCGGATGGTAAACTCGAATGAAATGCACACGAAACCAAGCAACTGAGCAGATGACCTAACCTACACACACCTGTGTGCCGGTCTGCATTAGCAGACCTTCTGTTTGTCAACCAGTGGGCTGTTCTTAAGAAGTTTTGGTAGCAGAGTTCTTCGTATCAGCCTCTTTTTCTTCGGCTTCTCCTCCTGTGGTCCCGCGCTGTCCGTCGACTCGGGACTGGAGATGTCCTCGTCCAGTACCATGGCCAGATGTGACCGGGGGCTGAGTCGCTTTGGTGGGTACACGGGCTTGTCCTTCCCGATCTCACCGCCGACCATGAGGAGGGAGGAATCGGAAAGGGAGGACGGCAGGGACTTCTGCTGGAAGTACAGTTGGTCGTTCTGGTGAAGACTGTGCACAAGACCGGACTTGGCACTGTTGACCTGCATCTTGCTGACGTTTTCCTCCAGTTCTTCATATTGCGGGCTGCAACAAACAGCGAGACACCTGGTACACAATCACATGCACAATGTCAACATACTATCTTGTACATCAAACACATTATAAGCGATTTATTATTTCCATACACATTAATTCATTTGGTTCTCAAAACTGGGAACACCATATGGCTGATAACTTTGATGGTTTTAGATATAATTGTCAGCCCAGTAATTGATGTTTGCAAAGTACATGATGTACAAGATGTAATGACTAATGTCAATTCTTTCTATCAATTGACCATACCACATTGATTTTAAATGGTTTATATGCACCTTTGGTAGGACATCGTCACTAAGACACATCGTGCGTGGTGTGTGTATGTGCTTGCATAAGTCGTGTGTGTGCGCACGCGCGCGACAATGTGTCAAACACTAGATTACCATGAAGAGCTCACTTAATATTACATTAAACTTTTATATCATTAGAAATTAATACGCAACATGCTTGCGGTTATTTCTTGGCAATTTCTATGAAAAAATGTATACCTAGATTTTAGGTAAATTTACTGCAAGACTATCAAAATAAATTGCTTTTAGGTTAGTGAGGAAAAAAATAACCTGGTTTCTAAACTTGAAACATGGTTTTGAAGATATCAAGAATATTAATGGTTTAATGCTGTTAATATCAAGTAATCCAATACAAAATAGTTACTGAGCAGCACATACAAGTATAAAAAATACTTTCACCAATAGATAAATGCTGTTAATATGTCCATAATTATGGTAATTGTTTTATAATCTTTTTGATAGTGACATATTTACTTCACAATAAATGCCATTTTAACAGATACCGCTGAGTCACTATATTTCAGCATTATACAAAACAACTACCCATGTAAAACCCCAAAATTGTCAACTATTTATTAATATTACTATTGTATTAAACTTTCTTTAGATATGGAAAATATAAAATGTTAAAACAAACCAACGTACCATGCATCCCCTACATCGAAGCGGGGTCTTCCTTCCAATTCTGAATAATACGGTGTGTCCCCATGATCTCTGGCTTCGACCTTCGTATCCTTGCTCCCTTTAAACGCAGTCTGGCCCATCTTGAATGCATTGGGGGCGTCCTTAAAGAAGTCGTTGCTAATTCTGAAGTCGTCCTGTGCCATATCATCCATTCGGAATGCTTCACGCCCATGTCTGAGTGAATCCTGACTAACTCGGAATGGTTCCATAGTATGGTTGCTGGATTCTGAGCTCTTCTCAAAACTGCGGCCTAACTTATACATCTCAGGTTTGGCCTTGCGAGGCTCCAGGGTTGACTGGTGTGGTTCTGGAATAGTCGCGTGGTGGTCCTTGGAAGCCTTGAATCCATCCAGTTTGTTTAAATCAGCTGTCAGTTTCGACTTATCCATACTGGAGTCGGCTGTCAGTTTTGACTTATCCACGCTGAAGTCGGTTGTTAGTTTCGACTTCTCCAAGTTGAACAACTCTGGCTGTGTCTTCGCTGTCATAAGCCTGTTCTGCTTTTCATGATGACTGTCGGTCTTCAAATCTTTCTCCGACTGCAGATTACGGCGTTTTGTAGCCAATGAGAATGTGGATGATGACATTGGGCCGCTAAATGGTGTGTTGTAAGTTGAAGACGTGTGCAACCTGCGTGAGCCTGTCAAAGAAACCAACACATCTACATTAGTTAACACACAAAATTTAACAGTTGTTTCACAGTTAATGTAAAGCAAATATTACTTATATATGTTTAACATGTGTGAAAACATACAGAAGCAATTCTATAGACTGTAACAAATATCGTTAATATAAATTGTCAGTCTACCGCTTCTTCAAATGGTAATGTAATCACCATTGTTGCAATGTTTATTTCTTAAAATATGATAATCAATGTATGCTTAATTATAAATATTTTACACTATAATACTTAATCAAAAATAAGATATGAACAAGGCAGTTTATCAATCAAGCATGCAGTAGTCTAACTAACATTTATTAACTATGACATTTCTGTGTTACGTGCAAAAAGCAATATTTTTTACAAGAAAATAATCATAAAAATTACATGAAAATTATTATATTATAAAACAAAGGACAGCTGTTATTTCAAGCATTTTGCAATGCAATTCATAAGCAAACTTTTAATTAAAGTAAAAACAATCACATTCCTTAGCAAAAACTTAAATAAAAATTGTATTAGTAGGTTGACACGTGAAAAAACAAACAGCTGGGGTATAATTTTTTTTAAATGTAATTTACGAAAATATAGTTTAATTACATGCTGGTTATAAAAAACCACAACCCACACATATATCATAAGCAATGAAGACGTGGCAAGCACAAGAAAGATACATACACCTGTGTACTAATACCAGGAAATAATAATAAAAAATTGTAATCTATACCCAGTAATAGTTTTTCAAGAAATGTTCCACAAACAACACATATTACTGTGCAACTCATGCATAATCACTTACAATAACATATATCAGTTAATGCAACCTACTGGTGATGTAGAACATCTGAAAAAGCATAATGGTTAATAATATGATTATGGGATTTAAAAAAATACGTAGTAACATAAAAAAAATATACCAGTTAATATATGCCATACGAATAGCGTAACAATACAAAAATAATGGACTAGACTCATGCAGCAGTCAAACAAAAGAAGAGGACAGAACACCAAGCCAATGCGGCCGCCATGCCAATGGGAAATGACATCTGGAATGTTCAAACCTCCCAGAATCTGATGATTCGGGTTGCTAATCCCAAATAATGAGAGCTGCATTCCCGCCCTGAGCAGTTCTCCCATTACCATGTGCTCGTGTGCAGTTCGTCCTACCAAATATTGAAAAGAATTAACAAGGATGTACACATGACAGTGGCTGCCATCAAAGAGCCAACAATTAGTCAGCTTTTGTCAGCTGGTTTTCAGAAATGCTGCGAGGTTGGATTTATCCGACTTGACCTTTGCTGTAAGATACATGCACAAGTCATCTCCTAAATAGTAGAATCTTCCCACGGGACATTGATAAAACAATGGAACATTAATGGGGAAAGGACAAGGGACTAGGATAAACTTTACAAAGTTCAGTAGTGGTCTAGTCTGTAGGCCCAGATCAATGTTGCCTAAATTTGATACCTCACTGCATTAGTTCCACCATTCGATATCATCCCAGGGGAACTTGGTTATGAAAATATTGCATTTTAGCACACTTTAGAGGTGTAAAGAGTGACCTGGTTTGCATCAATATAAATGCGGCTCACAAAGGAACAAAAGTGACAGCAGCACCTACTGGTGGGCATCTGGCTACTTGTTACACCTCAATATTGCACTAAGTCACAATATTTTAGTTACCTAAATACGCATGTAATGGCTTTGAATAATGGAACTAATACACCGAGCTATAACATTTAGGCACAAATGTAGTCATAGCGACAAAAATCATGGTGGGTTCGGATAATAGATAAGTGCACAAAGATATACGTTGTGCATATCAGATGAATGTCGCAGCTGAGCTGTGGAGTTGGCTGGGAATATCAGTTATCTTACTTTTGTGAGGCCAAAAACAAAGCAATCAATTCCTTATAGTTCAATGTTATATGGAACAGGGCATCACATACACAAATATAAAAACATCTAAAAGTAACCAATTTTCACAACAATAGGAACACACATTGTGGACCAGACTCGTGAAGTAAGACTGCATCTGGTGTTTTCATGTGACAAAATCTAGCATGGATTTAAAACCTTAATGTCAAGGCGTGCATACAGGATTATGAACTATAATTATTAAACATAGGGCGCAAACCTTTAATGCACAGGGAATGCTTAGGAATAAACAGGTAAATTTCTGGGGTTATAGATGAAGTTGACATGAGACTCGGTGAAATTAGATTGGGATAGTCAATTGAGTATGCACATTTTTATTATAAATATTTTTTTTATTGCAATAAATATCCAACTCTCGCTGTGCTTTATGTGACATTAATTTATTTTGTTTGCATTTTTGCATAATGTAGGTGCAGAGCAAAAAATTAAAGCAGTAGAATATCAGCTGAAGAAATAACGATCACAAAAACATAATGAGAAAAATGGACAACGATTTAATGAATGTTACAGCACATAAAAATTAAAAATGAGCAATCTGACACCAATCAGCTTGTTGCATTGTCCAATGTAGTTTCCACAAATAATACAATAATTGTACAAGCCATGTGATGGATCCTGTCAAAAACAGCAGTGTTCATTCTGCGAGGCAGTATAGTATACAGCATTTGCATTTTAAACATTAAATGCCGTTTTATGACAATCCTTGGCCCAATTTAAGTTCAAGTATTGTTATGAAACTAACAGGTAGCATAAATAAGATATTTGCAAATAATTAAAGTCAACAACAAACATTACTAAAATTATAACGAAACAGTGTTAAAACACATAGTTTGCATACATGCCTGAAAAAAACACATTTGAAAATAACTTAAATCTTCATGTCCCTTTTGTCGATGTTTCTATTATAAGAACACAGCCATCACCGAAAAATGGAGCCAGTGTATTTATAAACCTCACCGGTGACATCAGTGATAGAGATACAGTGTGACACATTCACCAAAGGTAAGTCTGCAGTGGGACATAGCACATTGTCATTAGCAGGTTTCACGTGAAAACACTTCACGCAACCAGCCAATGGCGATATCTAACAATAAAGTTCAGAAATGGAATAGGATGCACCATAGCCGTAGCCACACCCGAGAAATAACATGCGATATCAAGTGAAATCAATCACCCAGAAGATTACCCTATCGCCCAAAAAGAAACACTCACACCAGCACACCCCAAATACGTTATCACTCGTGTGCACACCCACGTGGAACATTCACGTTCAGATCAGATCAGATCTTTTATCCCCTCACATTTATTACGCGACGTCTCTCAGAAAAGAATCACTCCCTCCAAAACTTAGCAATATTAGCATTTGAGGTAACACCTTACATAACAAGAACAGTGAATTATTTCAGACATTAATTAACGATGTTATCAAACATGTACAACTCTTGCACCCATCAAGATGGACACCTGTGGTCAAAATCCAAACCCATTTGGCAAAATGCTATAAAGACTTTCTATGTAATTCTTAGTTCACTCTTTTACAAGTAATTTTGTAAATTCACTTATGGCATGGAGATTATTATTGGTTTATTCAACTCTCAAAATCAGTTACATTTCTTACTTGCAAACACAGTAAGTGTCAATGAAATTGATTGTTATTGTTCTCAAATTGTCCTGCTTCATTCCATTACGGGTTGGGATATGTGGCCTCAGGTGTCCACATCAATGAAAGAACCAGCACAAAGGCAAAGGTATGCGTAAGTACGAGCAAAAACAGATTGCAAAAAACATGTTAATACCCTTATATCAAATGAACGATCGCGTGTTTCCTATGACAACTATATTAGCTGGTAAACGTTGTCTCTTATTCATCAATATTGAAGCGTGGCCGAGCTGACGTACCGGTGGCAGCAAAGTATCCTGGTGGTTGGTCTTCCTCCGAGTCACCCAGTCCCATCGACATCACCGATCCAGAGAGACCGGACATGAGATTCGAAGCACCTGCAAATGTTACGTCATCATTATAGAGAACTAAAGATATGTCATCTTTACAGAGAAAACTACATTTTAACATCTATCCTGCAGGGTTATAAATGAATGATTTTAAGGTTGCATTTTATTTTACATATTCACGTGTTACAAAATTAATGTTGCGCAAATATAGATAAAACATGATGTGTCAAAAGTATTCGTGACTAACAGTCTTTACAAATGCACATTTGAAGTTAGATTGAAGATATATTTCATTCCTCACATTCACAAGCTTGATAAATCAGAACTGGAGGACCAGTATAGAGGCTAGCTTCACAAAGTTTAAATGCTGTACATAATTTACAGTAACTACATCCATGACAAATAAGGTAGACAGTGTATTCAACTCACTGCTGTAGCCAAGGTAGCCAGTAGACTTGTTGAGCATGGCTGACAGCGTATGCAGGCCGGGGTTGGCCATGATGTTGAAGCCACAGATCTTCTCAATCTCATACCAGCGACTAGAGCGTTCTTGCAAGTCCAACTTGACATCTTCCAGCGATGCCCTGGTGGACATAACATGGTCTCACTTCACATGTGTTACAGACAACTATGATGTATTCAATTCTTATGACAAACAATAAGCAATACCTTGTGTAGCAAGAAATTGAGTGTTTATCAAAAGTGGAAAACACCGCTTTAGATAGTGTTAATAGACAGGATTTTGTACTCCCCTGATCTCATCATGCATCTGCATAGTGAACAATTAAAATATATAGAAACCATTTTCTTGAACGTCAACTAAAATGGAATGACTTAAACTTCCATGTTTCACATGTTTGCTCCCAGTTATAAACATCTTTTGAACACATTAGCTTTGCACACCCTCCATTACATTGTAATATTAACTGACTTTTGAATTGCTGTCACTGTGTGCATAACTCTGTAAGTTGATGGCTGTGATTGTGTGTTTAGAATCAGCTAGTACCTTGCATTCATTATCTTGCGATCTGTCTCATCAAGTGAAGCGGAATGTGCAATTCTGAGTGAACCTAGGAAGGCAGATCTCTTCTTACGCATTTTCTCACACTGAAAATGTCAACGAAAACAGCAATTTATTAATCGACTTGATACTGCAACGGTCTTTAACAAGGCCATGTTAGGTAGACAATTATTGGGCATAAAGGTTAAGTTGTGATAAAGTGCAAGGACTGGTCATAACTATTTACAGTTTACCCTCTGGCAGACCTGTTCAATCAAATGTATTTGGTAAGCATTCAGCCATGTGGTAATTGATGCACGAAAACTATTTGCACAAAATAGCCACCACTGTCTATAGCCACATATTCACCGATACTGCTAGTGAACACGTGAACAAACATCTTATTCATCCCCCACTGTTAACTATAATGTCACTATTATACAAGTGGTATCCTTCTGATTTGTGTAAAAGGAACTGGCATGTAGTTTCATTTTGAACTGTGTGATTTGACCAATAAATGTAACTGTTGTTTTAACGATGAACAAGTTTTGTTAGGCACACAATCCAACTAGTTCAAGAGATATTCAATACAAGTAAGCATACTATATAGAACGTTAATCCAGTAGACGTTACACGTATAGTCATGATACCAGATGGTAGTGACATCTGACACTCACCATTTCCTTTGCATTTTCCAGCTCCTTCTCAGCCGAGTCTTTCTTCATTTCAAAGTGTTTGTTCTCGATCTCGTAGTTCAGCTGCAGCCAGTGTTGTAGTTGAGCCAGGGGGGCCTTGTTTGAATCATCCAGCTCCTTCTCTGCCTTCCTCAGGGCCTTCCTCACCTGCATGGCATACCTCATTAGTAACACACCCCGTGAGTAACATACCTCGTGAGTAACATACCTCATGAGTAACATACCTCATGAGTAACATACCTCGTGAGTAACATACCTTGTAACATACCTCGTGAGTAATAAAATATATGTATGTCATTCACAACACACCTCACTTAGATATATGTCACTCGTAATATACCTACCTGGTAATTCATAAAATACCTCATATTTACAATAACTAACAAATAGCATATGTCACTCATAGCATATCTCACTCATAAAATAACTCATACCTGAATCTGCAGAAATAATAGGTAATATTTTTGGTATTGTTATTTTCCCTAGGACCTCTATTCAAACATTCAATAAAAACAAAACCAGCATATTTATGACAAGTGTGTCACCTTGACAAGATTGTTCACGCACGCACGCACGCGCGCGCGCACACACACACACACACACACCTGCACTAGTTCCTCCTCTGCGAGCCTCAGGCGTGAGATCTCCTCTGCCGTTGTCTCCCTCACTTCCCGCAGTCTCTCCGCCTCTTGCTGCAGTCAACACACAACTTCCATGACACAGGCGAACTACTTCTTTTTTTCTCATATCCAATTTGTCCTACTTACTTACACTGTAAAAGCCAATTTATTCACAATTCCCTTTGATGTTCAATAGTCACACATTCTAGACAGACTTCCTGTTAAAAATAATTACAACAGCCATTTCAGGATAAAGCAAGTCTTTAAAACATACGCAAAGTACTTAATTCTTTCACAAATGATATGTAATACCAGTGCATTCAGAGGACATCAAAAAATAAGTTTTTAAATGCGAAGTACGACACCTTAGCTGTATTCATTTCCTCCTTCAGTATGCGTTCAATCTTTTGTTTCTCCTCGGCAATGTTCTTGTGTTCCTTCTGGGCCACATCAAGCCTAAGTAATCAAGACACCAACATACAGTGGACACCTGCTACATACAGTGGACGCCTGCTACATGCAGTGGACACCTGCTACATGCAGTGGACGCCTGCTACATACAGTGGACACCTGCTACATACAGTGGACGCCTGCTACATGCAGTGGACACCTGCTACATGCAGTGGACGCCTGCTACATACAGTGGACGCCTGCTACATGCAGTGGACGCCTGCTACATACAGTGGACGCCTGCTACATGCAGTGGACGCCTGCTACATACAGTGGACGCCTGCTACATACAGTGGACGCCTGCTACATGCAGTGGACGCCTGCTACATGCAGTGGACGCCTGCTACATACAGTGGACGCCTGCTACATGCAGTGGACGCCTGCTACATACAGTGGACACCTGCTACATGCAGTGGACGCCTGCTACATGCAGTGGACGCCTGCTACATGCAGTGGACGCCTGCTACATGCAGTGGACGCCTGCTACATGCAGTGGACGCCTGCTACATGCAGTGGACGCCTGCTACATGCAGTGGACGCCTGCTACATGCAGTGGACGCCTGCTACATGCAGTGGACGCCTGCTACATGCAGTGGACGCCTGCTACATGCAGTGGACGCCTGCTACATGCAGTGGACGCCTGCTACATGCAGTGGACGCCTGCTACATGCAGTGGACGCCTGCTACATGCAGTGGACGCCTGCTACATGCAGTGGACGCCTGCTACATGCAGTGGACGCCTGCTACATGCAGTGGACGCCTGCTACATGCAGTGGACGCCTGCTACATGCAGTGGACACCTGCTACATGCAGTGGACGCCTGCTACATGCAGTGGACGCCTGCTACATGCAGTGGACGCCTGCTACATGCAGTGGACGCCTGCTACATGCAGTGGACGCCTGCTACATGCAGTGGACGCCTGCTACATGCAGTGGACGCCTGCTACATACAGTGGACGCCTGCTACATACAGTGGACGCCTGCTACATACAGTGGACGCCTGCTACATGCAGTGGACGCCTGCTACATACAGTGGACGCCTGCTACATGCAGTGGACGCCTGCTACATGCAGTGGACGCCTGCTACATACAGTGGACGCCTGCTACATACAGTGGACGCCTGCTACATGCACCCCTCATGTATAGACCATCACTTGAAAGGAGCTCTCCAGTCTGGCTTTGTGTGTCATGCACATAAGAAACATCAGTTCCATGCAACCGTTTCAAAACATCCAAACATGCTGCTCTAAACTCCAGACACCAAACGGACAAGGAAGCCTGCAGTTTTTTGAGCCCATTTTTTTTTATCCATTCCAGAACCTGCCCTTTGGAAGTATAAAAGATTGACTAATTTTGTTTTTAAATTCCAAAATACGAAAGACTTTATTGTCCATCTGAAATGTCACATTAAAATTTAAAAAAAAATCTGTTACATCGCTGTCATTTATACCTGGAGCAAATAATCTGTTCCACTCGTATACAGTCCTAGAGCTGTCAAAATTAATACTTGACTGAATGGTTGAAAGTGTCCTGACACCCGAGTCCTGTAGCTCTCACAATGCATGGGCATGACATCAATTTCAGAACACTCATGTAACTTGTGCCACTGGATTCTTTTTAATGTATCTCGTTTGTTAAAAATATTTTTCATCATAACGCTTTATACGGAACAAGTGGTTTCCGAGTACACTGAAGTTTTGACAAACAGTTTGTCTATACCCTAACACTGTACATCATGTTTTGAGGACATGAAGCCACCTCAATACTTTGTCCAAAAAATTATTGCTGTTTGTGACCATGCAAGGAAATGCACACCCATCCACTTTCGACCATTCACGATCTTAAGGGTTAATCACTTTAACAGCTGATCTCTTCTTAATCCCGTAACCTGTAGGCTGCTACACCACACATGCCCAGACACCAGCCATGTTTCTGCTGCCCTTCTGACATGTACAGCGACATGACAACTCACTTTTGGTGGAGTTGAGAGAGGGCATGTTCCGATGCCTGCAGATGGTCGAGGTCTTTCATCACCTTCTTCATCTGTGTTTGGGAGTAGCTGTGTTGTACATAGGCCAGCCAACAACCACCAACAGCCACCACCAAAGACCCGATGAGTGCCAGATCCTTCAGGTAGCTGTGACCTGTCACAAACACAACAGTGGTCCACTTATCAGCTGTACAACAAAAGCGGTCCGGTCCATTTTACGAACTAAATGTTGCTCAGAAATTTCTAAAGCAACTATAAGAAGTGTCGTACAATGTGTGATGTTTCTTTTTTTTAAATAAGCGAACATGATACAAATTAATTGAAGTACACTTCATGAACAAACAAAGAATCAGCGTGTTTCAAGAATCATTGATACATTGATAAGAATGTCCTTACAAAGGAATTTTATGTAGTTTTCTACAATTATTCACAACACACTGTATGTCTTCTACAAATGTTCTCAGCTGCATAATCTATATTAAACATACCCGTATAAACCCTCATGTGGAAATGTATGAACCTTTGTGTATTTCTCATCACCACACTGTGAAGCTGGCCATCACACGCTAACTCAACATTACATTTCCCCCACACTATTTTCATTGATTTCATCAATGTTTTAACAATAAAATGACTACCCCGGTAAACTCAATTCACAGTGGTCCACAAACGTACAGTTCACAAAGTAATAATTTTATTGAGTATTTTATTATGAGTATTTTTGTAAAATAATAATTTTTGTCACCATAATAAATAATAAAAAATAATTTTTGATGTCCAAAAAATCTTCAGTTACAATTAATTGTATGTTTTCAGATGTGTAAATAAAAACAGTAGACATCCTGGAACATACCCAAAATAATTTTGATTTGTACATCATTTTAGGGTGTCAATAAACATTATGTTTGAATATAATTATATACATTCAATATGGTAACAAACTAACAGTCACTGTTAATTCTGCCAGTACAAATTAGCTAACCCGTGCAAATAATTGGTTTTCCTTTGCCTTTCTTTTGAGTGTCAAGCAAGCAGTTTCCTTATCCGCATTTTAATAAATCTCTCTAAAGGAAATTAATTAATGTCACAAAAATTATTTAATAATGAACATTTCCCAATATAACTGCATAACAATAAGAATGACTGTTTCTTTAAGCATCATAAACATTCAGTCCACCATCCTGTGAATAAAGATTGACATGTTCAAAGCAATTTCTGTGTAGTTGTCACTCTTAACATGCATGTTCAGCCATGCGTTACAGAATACTACATGAAGAATGAACCTATTCAGTGAAGCATAATACTGGAGTCATTATTCTGAAATCATGTATGAGGCTCACGTAACAAACTATTTACTCTCTCACATTTTGAGCTTTTTAGCAGAATGCCTATGAATAACATTTATTTATGAAGTAAAGGTTAGTTGAGACATTTTCTAACAGGTTTCATCTGACTGAATATTACTCAGCATGGATAGGTATAAAATTCAGAGTTTTATGAACAAATAATTAAACATATCCAACATGAGTACTCACAAAAATCGAAACTACTACCACTACCAGGTAACTATAAAAAAAATACACTAACTGTGGAGTGCACTTTCTCGATAGTGCCAATAACTACCAGCCTCTTCCAACATTATTCATTGGCTTCTACAATCCATTAGCTTCTAAAATACCAACTGCTGATGTTTTCAGAAACTACAATGAAATGATGCTTATTGAGCTCCATGAGTTGGCTAAATTAATACAATAGACTTTGGCAGAACAAGACTTACGCTTGGGTGGGCCAAACATCACAATATCCATCGCCTTCACAGCTAATTTCTTCTTGTGCACTGAATTTTTGATGCCCAGAATGCTGCCAACGTAGTGGCCATTCATGACGGCAATCCTGTAACAGCGTAACCGATGTCATCAACATGATGTATCCTTCCTACTGTAAATAGTTCTAAACATTATAAATACAAACACACTGTATGAAAGTGAATTGTCTATGCACAGGACAGGGACTTTTTAGGAGCACTGCCTGTCCATAGTTCTCAGTACTATCTCCAGTACATCTAAGTTATGGCTTTGGAGTACACACCAGACATACAAATACTTCCTTGTATTTTTGTGTCTGTGTTTTGCAGGACATATGTAAAGTTGCATGACTTTCACATCACATTACACACACAAAAACCAAAACTTATCTATCTTTTAGCATAACGGAATCTTTTACTAAGTTTTAGAGACCTTTCTTTCAGAAAATACCAAAAGCTATGATTTATGAAGGGTCAAAATGTTACCACCTATGTCACATATTGGCACCCAGCTTCAGAGAGCAACCCAAATAAAATGTCAATAAAATTAAAACATGTACATCGCATACAAGGGTTTCAATGACTCGTCTGGCAAGCTAGTAGCTTGAAAATGTTACTCATCCCCATGAAAATCCTCACTTTTGGAGGACATTGGCCAAATGCAACCTTTTTATGCAAATACCTATGCTGACATGCAATGCTCATTAGACATCAAATGAACAGATAAATATCACAAATGATGCATGTACGTCTAAGTGCTTGCATTATATTGTTACATCGGGCAGGCAAGCATTAAGATCGAAACCTGATCACACATAAGGAAATATGTCTGGAATTACATAGAGTAACAATTTTACATTTTCAAACCCCTGAAATTTACAAAAGTAAATATTATTATGTATGGTATACGTTCACTGTTTCAGACAGCTGATAATTAAACTGCCACTGTCCAAATCTACACAGCCTTCGCAGAATGCACCATACCTGGGAAGCATGTGACCGTCAACACCATTGACCCTGAAGTTGTGTGCATATTGGGGCAGTTCGACGTAGGTGACCAGCCAGTCCACCACATCCTCAGTTGTCCAGTTGTACACTACAACACAGTGTAACACATCTACTTAAACGGTCAGTTCTTATACAGCGTAATCCCATCCTGCTCAAAGCATTTCCACTTCACCTCTTGGCAGACCTGTTAATTCAAATGGCATTTTGATTTTCCTTGTAAAAACATTACTGCATGAAGACTTCATTGACCAATGTCTATAGCCAGGTACCCACTTATATGGCTGGGTGCAATCGGGTAACATGTAGAAAACAAAATCATGCAAGTCTCAAAACTACAATTTTGATACCACACCATGTACACTATATATTTACACAGCTTCATGTAGAGACCCGTCTGTCTACCCATCACTTGGATGGGAAAAGGTAGAAATATCACTGGATGGGGGGGGGGAGCGGGGGGGCGGGGCGGGTAAAAAGGAACAAAAACATCTTAACAAACAGTTATGCTTTGAAAATGGGTGTCACACATGTGTTTGTAATTTCTTTTACACATCTCGACTGGTGTAAATGTATGTGAGTTAACATGCACGTGTCTACCACAACATTTGTGACAGGCAACCATTTTATCCTGCATCAAACCAGGTGTGCTTTGTAGCTCGTTTAGGGTTTCACTTTTCTGTAATACACAATGACATAGTTCCTAGGCATATTAAACTCTAAAGAATATTAGTGTTCCAACATCTAGACAATTAAGAAGTTTAAAATATCAGTGCTCCAATAGAACTTTGTATTTAATAATAATAATAATACAATACTTATATAGCGCCCGATCAATTAAAATTGCTCTCAGGCGCTTTACAAACATACATAAAAGTAAATGTGTAAAGAATACCTAAAATGCCTATAGTTGCCTTTCCATTGAAAGGAAAACATAAAAGTAGAGGAATGATTTTACGATTGTATAAATTCCATACCACGTAGGATATGGGTTAATGGATCAGCACGGAGAGGGTTAATCTTACATGGCCTTACAACTGCTGAGCACTGCATAACAAAAGAGTAATGCACACTGTATACAGTAGGTGCAGTCTCATAGCAAGGTGCAATCTCACATACATTGCTGATAAATTATAGTATGCAGAGAACACTTATATAACAAAAGAGCACCAATACATCACATCCAGGTAAACGTAATTAGGAAAAATTGTAAAACCTGGTAAACATTGTACAATCAACAACAACAGTGTGGGAGTTTAACCACCCAGCTTCAGGATGATAGAAGATTGCCTAATTACTGTGGACACTGGTATTTAAAGGCTGCTTGGTGTGGTGGGGAGACCCTGGAGCAATGCCTTCTAAGAATACAAGTCTAGTGCACAGCTACCATACAGGTGTTAGATCACAGTTGTAACTGAAGACGATTGTTCACATCTACGTACTTACTGTACCACATGCAAACTAGAATACATTTGCCACTGTTCACAGTTAGGGGTTGTGTTAACTGTGAAGTGAATTCACAGAAAGAAGCAGATTTCCTGTGTTATTGGCAAGAAATAAAAGCTGCCAAGATACAAATGTCATAATATATGTGTTCCGCAAGATGACCATCTACATTTTATTTCGACATTCATTTAATAAGTGCTCATTTGTATTATTATTACTATTAATAAGTTTGGATAATTTTTTTTATCAAAAATCCTTTCAACGACCCACCCATAAAAATTGTAGTGTTCACTAAAGCAAAACTTGATAACAGGAATCCCTCCCTCTAAAAAAGAGCGAACCTTCTGACCCACACTACAGGTAATTTTGCTTGGCCTATGACTGTAAGTCATCACACCAACTGCTACTCCATGACCATATTTACAGTTACCTTCCCCAACCTGTGTCATGAGGACACTGTAGAGTATCTATTTCCCCTGGCCTCTTCCCACACTATAAACACACGATCAATTAATCTTACACTTGTCTATGATTTTTATTTACACTCTACTCTCTATAGCAGCAGATACAAACTGTGAATACCTGTAAAGCACTTCCTAAAATGTCCCAACAACTACGTATAAATGTGTGCACTATCTAACTGATATGCATGATCAAGTATTTATAAATTATATTAATTAATTATATTTCACTATATTTTATTTATTATATAATTTTAATTTCATTTGTTATAGTTGTTGATATTTATGTCTAGAATGCATAAATTCATTCATTATTTTGTATTTAACTGTTACACAATTTTAATTATTTTATTTATTTATTCGATGTATTTTATAAAATGTATTGTTGTGAAATATGTATTTGATAAAAATCTGTAAACATATGGATGCAAGCTTACAGCAGTACACATGGTAATGATGATGCATGGTCACACCATTAAATGTTTTATAATTTCCACTAATTATATTCAACCAGGCAGGACACTTAAGTTGTACCTAGTCTGTACTATAATATTATAGCCTCAGCTCCTTGATACCAATCTTATGGCCTTTGACCTCTGCCATACAACAAACTCATTAATGACAACACTTATATTGACAGAGACATCCTTCATTTTGTTTGGCAGACAGAGAGAGTGAGACGGGGGAGGGAGGGAAAGAGAGAAAGAGAGCCTTTTTGTGACAACTCCCTCAACTGCAACATGTGAAACTGCAGCAGAATACATGTACAACAAGATCCTTTCCTCCAGGACAATCGTTTGGATGATCCCACATTATAAGTTTCACACGTGAATTGTAAAAAGTAGTTTCATCTTACATGTATATAATATTGTGTATTTTGACAGTTCATGAGACATAAACAAATCAGGATAAAATACCTCATCGTTTTCACTGCCACTAGAGCATTTAAGTGTTTCAACAAAGTTCCTCCGAGCAAGCGTAAACATCTTAATGTTTTCCTTAGGCTTAATGTTAATTTCTTATGGCTTTATTCGAGAATTCTAGTCAGTTCCCTTTATCACTGTTTGCCCTTCATTAGCTTTGTGTTCAGTGAACTGTTTTGCTTAACACTAAAGTTTTTGTAGAGTCCTCCTTAATTACGACTTCGCTCACCATAAGAAAACTGTAAAAGGTCAAACATCGTAATAAAATCAGACACGAAACGATATTAGACATTCCTGCCATGTGCGAGTTCCATTGCAATACTTCACAGAATGCTCACCACATCACAACGGTCGGGATTATTGCAACTAGCTTGAATTAATGCCTTGCCGCGTAGTGCAGCACCAACTTCACTATTCTCATAGTACAATACACAGTTCATCACTAAGGCCGAGGAATGTTGCAATTGTGATATATTCCCAAAGTGTTATGACCCAAACTGTGATATTCACACACTGCTTCCTTCAATGCCTTGCTGCTGTAGCTCAAGTTTACCAACTACAGACCGGTTGGTTATGAACACTAGCCTGTTAATTGTGAACAGTGGTCCGTTAGTTGTGAACACTGGCATTTTGGTTGTGAACTTTGGTCTGTGCGCTCTGAACACTGGCCTGTTGCAAGTGAACACTGGTCTGTTGTTTGTGAACAGTATTTGTACCAGTATTAGTATAGTGCAAACATCTCTAAGCTATTCTTTCAAGTAATGATAATCTGGTTCATCACCTCTCAAGAGTGTTTGTTTCATATATTTCAGCTATGCCAGTTGTTTTATCAGTACATTTGTTGCAGTTCCTTGTTGACATATAGAGACGATATAGTATCTGTTATACTTTTTGGAAGTAACATAAAACCATTATTTATTTTCAACATTTCTGTATAATATCAAAGGACATTTCAATGCACCTTTGACAATGATCATGTATAGCTACACTAACGACAAGCACTAAGTGTTGTATGGTGGTTGTTATGTAGGAAAACCAGATGAATAATAACTAATATTACACACATACCTTCCAAGAAAGTAGACGGCAGCTGTGAACTCCCACACCAAAGAGGTTCTCATCCATTAATTGTCAACATCATTATTATTAATATTACGTTAAAATCTCGCCTACAGGCACTTGAGCGACTCAACACCAAGCACTGGTGCAAAGGATTAGTACTAATCTGGCCACTTATATACACGCCTGAAATTTACCTCACTGCATATATAATATTCTCATGGAAAGGATTAAAGATAATCTAGCATATAAATGCCTGAGAAATCTCATTACTTCCAACCAAATCAATCACTGACCTTTCAGATTAAAGGCAAGTGCTTCTTTGACATTTGCAGTTTTTCCTGCCAGGCCTAACCAAATGCCACCTGATATACTGCGAGTTTGGAAAATCTATTACAAAAACAATCCCCAGCGAACAGAATTACCATGAGCAAGGCATGCTCAAATTTGTCATTAAAATAACGTAGCTCGCTGATGTAAGACCTATTTGTTTTTAAATTTATACAATCAAGATTACCTTTTTTCATGAAGATAAAAGAACTATGAATGCAAACATTGACCATTCATCTAATAAGAAGGTTTAGTAACATTACCATATACATAACTAGAGCAGGGGTGGCTAACCTATACATTTACAAATTAAATGTCTACTGCCAGCAGCCTTGTCAGTGGTGAGCAGAATTAAAGTCATGAAACAAAGCCCAAGTGAAAATTTATTAAAATCCCACTGAAGATGTCCTAACAAATATAGTATTACAGAATTGTTTGTGAATTTTTCCAATGTTACCAGTAGTAATTATATTAAACCTACAGAAACACTAAACCATATTCCGTCACCCAGAATAAGTCAGGTTATTATTAATACAAAAAATAAAGTCTTTCTAACAGCATTAGCCCAGCCAGCATCCATAACTTGTATAAAATCCTACTGTGTTTAGAATTTAAACACTGAGAGTTCTGTCAAAATTGCAAACACAGTTTCAGGTTTAGTAAAAGAGTTTTGTGGGCTGTACACATTCACTTCAACATATTGTTTCAGGTAGCTGTTTCTCGGTTTAGTGTTTACACATTAATGTTGTTTCTATAGTGTGTCAATGAAGGAGACTGGAGCGGCAGGAGTCTGGTTGTCTGAGATTACATCACTGACTACCCTGTACAATGAGGCCTCGTCTTCAATCAATACCTGTCCCCTCTGTCTTGAAGTCTACTGCTAGCTCTGTGCAAATGGCAAACATCCATTCTGATAACATATCACTGACAAGACTGTGGATGGGTTAAGGCTATGTGTGGTTGACATGTTGCCCTTTACTAGATAACCTGACTAATTATTAGGCAGGTTTACTAGTCCGTCCAAGGTTATCTTTAGTAGTGTATGGACTAGCAGACTAGTGGGTAATTCTACCCCTGTACAGTTAGTTCATGTTTCTTAAGAACAGATTCTGATTATTGATAGATATACATATGTGGGCCTGTATATTTAGGTAACGCGATCAACATTGCAAGTTGGGGTCAAAGTGCACAGGCAGACATCCTTAAACTAGTTCCTCAGATGTCTAAAATGTAGGCCACACAGACTTTATTAGGTATATATTACCACTGCATGCAATGTTTTATGCAAAACTAACAACTATTTGACAAATATTAATCGCTGGCAACCCACAACCCAGTATACTGAGACAGTGTCCAGGTTAAGTGCATTGATGATGTTTCACGTCATCAGGTGAGAAATGTGAAATAGCTCAATCATACCTACCAAACTTAAGTGTGATGCACCAAGAACAAAACAGTGTCATATAGAATATGGACCCCATGGAAAATGGACCCCAGGTCCATATTCATATAAGTTGGACCCAGGGGTCCATATTGTATGGGGATCCATATGCTATAGAAGTCCATTTTCTATATAGAACATATAGAATATGGACCCCCAGAGAAAATGGACCCTGGGTCCATATTCTATGAGGGTCATATTCTATGAGGGTCCATATTCCATGTGCCATAGAATATGGACACGTCATAGAAAATGGATCCCAGGTTGAATTGTTGATATATTTTTTTCCCTGATGTAACTTAGAAACTGAGCCAGCCCTGTGATTCCAATGGAGTTGAAATTTAGCATATCTCACAAGGTCTTAGTAGCTCTCAAAGTTTCAAAACATGAACTGATCTTACATGAAACATTAACATAATTATTTTCCGCATGTATTGTATTTTGCTGAGATGACAATAAATGAATGAATGAGTAAATAGTAGTCTTAGTCATAGTTATCCAACCATCCCACAATATGGAACAATTCACACATTTTAATGGCAATGGTGGCTAAGATGTAATTTATTTTTACAAACGTGTTATCAATGATGGTCTTGATAGCCTAGCTAAAAGCGGGTCCAAATTCTATAAGGGGGGTCCAAATTCTATAATAGCATATGGACCCGTGGGTCCATTTTCTATGGGGGTTCATATTCTATCTGACAGGAACAGCACCACTGGGGCTGAGCATGTGTCAGACATTAGTCCTGCTTTAGGCATTCAGCTAGACAAGGACACTTGAATGCCAGTCACATGTTTAAGTGATTACACAGAAACAGTCACTAAACAGTGAATTACACTTGCCATGCGAACAGCCAGACACTAAGAGCCACCAACTGTCATCAATGTTGTGAACCATTTAGACAGAAGGGTACATGAATAAACTGGCATTTTTCAAGATTTAAAGCTGTTCATCCATGGTCAGGCCATAGCAAAACACTTCTTTCAGATAACCAGTTATAGCTGTTTGTTAAATGGTGCCACCACACACAACATTATTTTATACAGCCTTTATTGTTATGTTCCATTGTATTATAAAAAGATATCCATTTTAGCTATTTTCATCAATTTGGTAAAAAATATTTACAAATTTTGTTTGTGGACTCTCACTATTTTTCATTCATGTCTAGATCCTGCACTAATACACCAACTGGGAATATTTAAAATTGTGAATCAATGGCAAATAACTTCATTACACAATAATCCCAATGAATGGTATATTTTACATCCTGATAGGCTACATTAGCAGTATAAAGAAACTATATCTTTCAGTCCCTCATTGAACAGACATATTTCTGTCTGGTACCCTATATGTCTGGTGCTGGAGTCTAAATGGCAAACATGGCTGACATGTCTACTGGTAAGATGTAAGGAACTAGCTCCTGGCCAGGATGTAAATGTTTACAGCACCAAAGACGTCTTGTGTCTACTACTAACAAATAGTGCCACTTGCAGTCTTCACTTTATTTATATAGCAGATAAGCTGAATCTTACAAGTATAAACCTGAATGATGAATTTATGTATTATAAAAAACTGTAAATACTTTTTATGCCGGGCCGTGCCATTGATACATCCCACAAGGTTGGATTTATCAATGTGATATACTGGTAATTTCTGTCAAAACTAAATAAATATTTTTTATATCTCCTGGTATATTTTGTAGCCTGGGACACATTGCCACTCAATTTGAACAGGAATCTATTAGCTAATTATCATTGCCAAATAGTTTGATTTAATTAATACAGGTTAATTAATACATAACTACAAGTCCAAAAATATGGCAGTCAATGTGGCACATGTACCTGGTTCTAAGAAGGAATAGAGTAAGTAGTTCACATGTTATTTACTCATGATCTAACAGCTCAGTTGAGTCTCCAGCATGTCCTAAATCACACCTTCACTGACACCTTTATGTGTGTGCCTTGTAGACACACAACACACTGAAGCAGTGAACACATTCACAAGTCTCCATAGATGGTCTAGTGTAGACAGTCACAAGCAAGAATCTTGAAAATGATTGCACATGGCTGATGTTATTATCATATTATGTAAGTTGTTTGGTCACTCATTATTATTTGTCATATTAATTTGTCTTCAATAGTACCAACGACCCCCTGACCAAATAACATCGTAAAGTGTATTTACTCAGATTCCAACAGATCCAAAGACCATGTAACTCGATTGTTAATTGAAGCAACATGAATAAATAAACTCAAACCAACATTTGCTATATGAGAATGCATGGATTTTTTTTCCACTCAACTCTGTAGAAAATTATAAAAACAAGTACAGCAATCAACCAATGGAATAAGAATTTTCTAAACAGTACAGAATAAACTATTTTGAATAATGCCTTAATGGTAAGTAATTTGCCATTGATAATACTTGCACTGTCACTAAAGATAGGTCAGTGCAGAAAGAAGCAACTGACACACCTATCCACATGGCTTTGTCATAGAAATGACGGATGTAAAATAGTAACATTACGAAAATATAAGTTAGAATTAAGCATGACAGATATGTGCTATTTTTGTTATCCCACCACTCATGACCAAAGCTATATCTATAAAAGGTCATACATATAAATTCACAAGCCTCTTTTGTCTGACTCAAGATCTTCCTGGTACAAAATGAGTTCATAAAAACATTTTAAATGTCTAATGACATGAAAACACTTAGCAGAACTGAGTGATAACATCCTTGTCTCGTATTTTTTCAAGACACTATCTGATTTGAACACATTTCTTTCTGTACAGTCCCCAGACTGAGTCTGTCCTTGTGAGCTGGAGGATGAGTGGCCTCATTCTGCCAGTGTCAACCCGATTACAAATCGCACACTTGGGATTCAGATTTATTTACTTCGACCTAACCCATATGGCTATGTGACCAACTTGCAAATGACATGTTTTTTAGCTGACTACAAGCACTGGTGACCATAGGACCTACTGTAAAATTAGTAATAAACAATACTACTTTATGACTAATGAATTTTTAAATATATATAGCTGTAGTTAAAAAAACAGGAAATTAGGAAACAATATAAATAAATAAAACAGGTAAACAAAATGTACATGTATGATACCTTTCTCCAAAGCAAACTTGGCTTCTATTATTTGTTCATTTGTAGACATATAAATCACTCAACATTTGCAGACATATAAATCACTCCACAACACTTAGCAACTAGAGAACCCCTGTAGTTGAAATTGACACCACATTGGAACAGTTAAGAAAGTCAACCTTCACACTTCCTGCAGTATAAAGCTACTTCCTCTACTGATTAATTAGCACATCACGAATTTACTTAGGTCACGGCCCCCCCAAATGTTCCGTTTTATGTCATTAACAACCGGAATCGATTAACACAAGTACGGTATTTGCATTGGTTTATGTGGTCAAAAGTATCGACACTTACGGTTAAATTGTTGGGGTGGATACAACACAGGTCAGCTGTTTTGCTAAATGAAATGAGATTAACCAAAAATCAAACTGGGGAGGCCCTTGTAAAAGCTAGACATATGTGACATGTAAGTGTCATGATCTCAGACTCCACTTACCAGGTGATCTGATCCACAGGCGCCACAAGTCACTGACACTGATGAGGTCATCAGCGCCATGGAAGGCTGACTGCCGGTCAAAGCCATCTTTGTAGTTCAGCTCATCTCGGATGAACTGTAAGTGAAGATGCGACGTTGCAAAACCACCAATAAAAACACATCCTTCAATGTCATACACACAAGTGCACATGCATTTGCTAACTTTCAAACATGATACCAAGTCTAAGGGACAAGGTGAATAGGTCACTTCTCAAGGTGGCATAAACTTTCAGACGGTAGGTATACTATACCACTCCAGATTGTATACCTTTCCGGACGATATATCCCTCCAAACGATACCCAAACAGTAAACACCTCCAGACAGTAAACATGTCCATATGGCATACCCATCCAAATGGTGTACGTCTTCTGTTGGCTGTTGCTAATTCTTCCAGACAGTAAACCCCTTACAGTTACAGACGGTCTAGCCCTCAATGCATTTGCTACTTCAGTAAATTGAGGATCTTAAGTTTTTTCCTTGAAAGACAACCAAAAAAACACCTTACAAAAATTTACAAATTACAAAGATAGCTATAGATCTTTAAAACATTAGTAGTCTTTCACAATTACTGTTAAAATGCTTTTTAGCAAGATAACATATTTTAATACTGCCAACAATTATGCTGTCTGCAACATGTTTTCTGTACTTTATCTAATAAACACTTAGGAATATGAAAATTATTTCTTGGTTAGTTTTTTGACGTATCCATGGATATGAAGTTTTTCAGGGGCAAACTTTCATGTCAAGGCGTAAATGCTAAGGTGAGAAAGCAATTGCCCTGGACACGTAGTCCCATATACGTCACATGGAGCTTTAAAAAGCACAAATCACACTCAATAGTCCCATGCAGCAGATTTGATGAAACAGTAATGTTTCACGTTACATGTGTCATCTTCAAACATGGATGTAACAATATGCCATGAATGATGTATCACTAGTTCACTACCACACTGGCACACAGCAGTTGATAAGACCTTGGATGTCATTTCACATGGCTTCAACGACACCTAAATCAACTGAGTGTCAATGGAAGCAGTTTTACAAACACTTCCTCCTCAATACTTGACTAAACACAACTGAGTAACGACTTGGATTTAAACTGAATGCGATGCATTAATCATGTATGTAGACAACACGTAATGGTGTTATCTCATTTCACTTAAGGGGACCTTGTCCTCAATAATGGTCCAGTTTCACACCTGCGTCAGCCGATTTAGCAGTTCCCAATCATCTAGCTCACCTATCTATCCAATGAATGTTTGTGTCCCAGCATACTTGAGCAGCTGACACAGTAACAACATGTAGAGCAAACCACGCAAACAAAACCTGTGCAGGTGCCAGGTAAGCACAGGTGAGTATTCTCTGAGTGAAATAAAGTCACGGGTTGACAAAGGCATGGAAATAGGCATGGGAATAAATGCACTGTTTGCACAAAGGCATGGAAATAGGCATGGGAATAGATGCACTGGTTACACAAAGGCATGGAAATAGGCATGGGAATAAATGCACTGTTTGCCAAAAACGCATGGAAATAGGCATGGGAATAAATGCACTGATTGCCAAAAAGGCATGGGAATAAATGTGACTCATCTTAACAAAATCGGTCGGATGTCGGTAATTTTCAAAATTGAGTTATTAGTACCACTGGCAAGAGCATAATATCTGCTTTCATATGGTATATCATGCTAGAAGATATCTCGATTCTAGCCGAAGTTATAGCTTGACAAACATGTGTGGGGTAGAAACCTTCAAAGTAAGAAAATGGCCTTCAAAGTTGATGCAAAATATTTGTTAAGTTTCATGGAATGTACCTTAGTTACCACGGACCGATCTTTTTGAAACTTGGCAGTTTGGAAGATAATGTCATTCTTAACATACCGTGTTAATATGAACACAAAATGTTTATTAGAAAAACAATTGCAGATTAATTAATAATTTATGCAATTACCTTCGTTGTTAAGAAAAGCGAACAAACTCTGCTGCTGTTTATGCCTTGGTTAGGATGGACATATCTGGCTGAAATTTGGACAACTCAAAGATAGTATAATTTTCATGATATTGCATTTGATTTTCCCAATTCCTCATCCGGAGAATCTGACACCGTCTCTATGGATCGGTCAGCGCGACTTGCGTAGCCTTGCCGTGTCGTAATCATTCTCACGAAAGTCGACTTCAATATTCGTCTTCGTCAGTGATGTAGTTCGCAAAATTGTCATCCTCGTCATCGTCCGCCACGCTTTCATCAGTCACTTCCTCCAAAAAGTACTCCGGTCCCCTCAATCAAACTATCTATTTGTGCCCGATCACTTGCATCAGAGTTTAACAACTTCGCCACACTGCACGCCACTTTTCGCTTCGTGTTCACTCGCTAACTAGGTCAGCAGTGACGCGAAGTAAATACATTTACGCATGCGGTTATGCAAATGTTCCACGCTGGACCAATGAGAACGGTTGCTGGAGCTGTTGCTACCATGTGACCCCGGTTTGTTTACCACAGTTGAACGAACAGGGGTTCTATTCCAAGCGTTCTGGAGGCCGGACAATGCATGCATTAGCATAGATATGACCATATATGGACAGACGACGCGTCAAGCTACGCGGTGATACCCGTTATGATAGGGATAGTCCCAAAATTAGCGGCAAAGAATGCGCGGAATTACTGGCATTTTCGGCTTTGTTTTATGGAAATGGAGCGGAACACTTAGCACAGCTCTACGCAAATGTCTTTAAAATATATGAAACAGAGTTAGTTAGATGATAACAAGTGTGGCAATCGATAAAACGAATACTAAAGAATTATTTTCAGGGAAAATCTCAAAATTGACAAATGCCCGATTTTTTCACAAAATCGGCATTTACGGAAAATCTGATTTACCGACATCCGACCGCTTTTGTTAAGATGAGTCACAAATGCACTGTTTGCCAAAAAGGCATGGAAATAGGCGTGGGAATAAATGCACTGTTTGCACAAAGGCATGGACATAGGCATGGGAATAGATGCACTGTTTGCACAAAGGCATGGAAATAGGCATGGGAATAAATGCACTGTTTGCACAAAGGCATGTAAATAGGCATTGGAATAAATGCACTGTTTGCAAAAAAGGCATGGAAATAAATGCACTGTTTGCAAAAAGGCAGTGGAAATTAAAGTACATTAAAATTTATCCAAAGACACATACAAATATTTTCACATATACAGTGATACATACTATGGAAACAATTAAGTGTGTTGGTTATGACGTATGTGACACATTTTTATGTGTTTTTGGTTTTTTTGGCAGAGCTCGTAAAACTGACGTGCACAAACCACCCACCCATGATTCAATGACAAGACGTAGCCTAGACACCATTTACACGGTTAAACGAAATGGAGCAACTGCAAATTTTAGTACGTGACAGAATGGCATTGACCATTAGTGGAAAACAGATAAAATACTGTGCCTATGAGCAGCGAAGCATAGACCCACAAAGGGACGGCAGTGTGCCTTTGTGGGTCTATGGTGGTTGACAGTGTTCCATAAGATGTCTGGCGGCTTCAGTTTGTTTTATGTGATACTACCCCGCCACCTCACAGCAAGAACAAATATATAGTAATATGTTCTCGTTCCAAAAAGCTATCTAAATCAAAATATTTATACAAAATAAACGGATAGCTACAATGACACTTAGGGTTTTGTTGCTGGCACCCTGCCAGAAATAGCAAGTGCACATCATGACCAGAGCAACCTAGGTGAAATAAAAAGTCTATAAACCACCCTAATGTGCCCAACAGTCACTAAATTCACTAAACACACAATGTTATGGGAAAATGTCAACGAAAAACAACTGCCAATGCATCTCCCCAGTCAGCATGATGAAAACACACATTTGTGCCCATGGAATATGATACTAAACCATCCTTTCAATTGGCTGAAAATCCATGAACCATGGCAAAAAATCAAACCAGAGCAAAAATTACCTACACTAAAGAATGGATATCGTTCACCACAGATACATTAATTGATCACCATAAATAAATTAACTTCACTAGGCAGTCAGTCAACCATCTATGTGGCCTGGTTGCATTGACCTTTTTGTACTGGTTTGATTGCCCACTTAGAGCAGCTCTGTATGCATGGTCCATGTGCTAATGATTGATGTCAAACACTTCACACAGAGCACAGTCCACTCTTGTAGTCTTTGGGGACAAAAGATGAAAGGTAAAGTCCTGTAGCTGTCCTTTACTGAGTTGTCAGTGCATCAATCAATGCCCAAATGACAAAGTTTATGAATCAGTCAACTATCTTTAATCTCTTACATCACTAAGGCATATATGCAGTACTAATGATTATTAAATTATTATCATACATTAACAATGACTAACATAACATTGTCATACTTGTATAGTCATGCAAATGTTGTAATAACATGATCACACTGGGTAATCCTATGTGTTGTGTTATGCTTCATTAACATCAGCTCATTAAAATAAATGTAAAATAAATATAAATTAACTAAACAAACATGCTGTCAAATTTCATCCAACAACTTGACAAATCTGTCTATAAATGAAACTGTAACTGATACTTGTAAGACCCAAGACACACTCACAATGCACTGGCAGAGCAATAAAAAAACCTACCAAGGAGTGAACAGTTTACTAAGGTATTTGGTGGATGCCTAAGAAAGAATTATTGACTCAGCTGAGAATAAACTAGACATGGTCAGCTCCCTATAGGTCTGTGAAGGCACCACTGTCTACACCAGTGGGGAATGCTTGGCAAGATTTCTTGCTCGTTTTCTACACTTTTTCATGTTTGTTTACAAGACCTGTGTGTGTGTGTGTGTGTGTGTGTGTGTGTGTGTGTGTGTGTGTGTGTGTGTGTGTGTGTGTGTGTGTGTGTCACTGCGTGTGTGTGTGTGTGTGTGTGTGTGTGTGTGTGTGTGTCACTGTGTGTGTGCGTCACTGTGTGTGTGCGTGTGTCATTGTGTGTGTCACTGTGTGTGTCACTGTGTGTGTCACTGTGTATGTCACTGTGTAACTTTATCTACAATTATATCTCAGAAAAGGATCATTATACATAAAATTATTAATAGTTAAACAGTGGTGAAATGCAACATAACATTAAAACAGCTTTTATAGGGCAATGTCACTAAACCGGTAACTGAACTGGTTGGTTTATGATATGTAAACAAATGCATAGATATCAGGGTTCCAAGGTATTTGTAGTACCAACCTATAAACATGAGTCATCACTAATAACTTGAATGAATGCAAGTCTGGTACTAGTGTGTTGTAGGACAATTATTTCTACAGTTGCATTATTTGACTACCCAGTAGTACCAGAAGGAAGTTAATGACTACATAATTATTGTTATAATAAAGCTCTGCTTCAGTGGAAATGTTCATGCTTCAACAAGTGCCTATCTGGCAACTCCAGGAAGAAATTAGCTAAAATAAATAATGACCGCCGCACACGAGTAGAGAAAGGAATTATTGCAAATTATATATTAATATTGATACAGAACCAGAAACAAAAACCAAGACTTGTGAGATTCAGAGAAGCTGTACAGCATTTGTGAAGCATGTTTGAAGACACTAGTTTACAACTCATGTTTACTTGCAACAATGACATACAGCATAGAAACATAGACACTCACCAACCAGACAAAGAACAAATAGACAATTATGTATGTAGGGACAGAAAACAAACATCAGACTAAGAGAAAAGACAAAGGTCACAGACATGACAAGTGAGAAGACAGAAGTGAACCAGGACAGGGCACACTAGTAGAATACAAGTCAACCAATGAACATATCACCACATGGAAACCTTACCAAGGATAATGAACTAAAGGGAGGCTGGCAGAATGATGGAGAGACAAAGTAAACAAGTACTGGAAGGCCACCATTTGACAGAAGATTTCACAAGACAGATCTGAAAACTATACACTGAGGTCTTCGTCCAGCCGTGGCTGCACAATGTGATGAACACTAACACACATGGGAATGTTTTATATTCACATATGATAGAAATCCATAACTAATCACAAGACATGCAAGCAAACCCATATGATCAAATCATCATTCACTGGACTGCTGTGATGTGATTTATGATTACATATATATTGACTGGATGTCATTTTAACATATTTATTAACTTTTCTGTCAGTCGTCATAATTACTTTGAACAGTAAAGCCGTTAACCTTGCACATTTCTGAACATGCCCATATCCCATAATGCAAAAAACATGATTTGCATAACATGCATGTAGCTGCATGGAATGTCTTATAAATATGCCAGTATGACAGTCAAGTCTATACGAATTATGGGGCCAACCATTAGAAATCAGTGCTACACTTGCACATGGGGATGCAGCATGTACAAGTGTGTTGTTGATGTTTTGATTGGTCACCAGACCTGGGCACTCACTTCGTCACTCTCGGCACGATCCAAGTTGCCGTTGTGATCATCGTCAATCTGCCTGTGTAGCTGACAGATGGCTTCGTACCCCAACTTGTCTTTCTCGCACAGAGAGTCCTCCAGGGGGCAGTCTGAAACATTCCCTGCCTCTATCAACACACTTAATATTACCACAGCTGCGGCAATGTAATAAATATTAGATATTGAACCAAAAACTGAACTGTACTACTAATGTGCACAAATAATGCATTTAAAATAAATATAAAACAACCATGTCTCAACACTTTAACTGTTAACTGGTCAAGTCAATTTAATTTTACCACACATTTACAGGTATCTGGTAAATAATAATAATAATTATATATATATATATATATATATATATATATATATATATATATACCTATATATTCAGTATGGTTCAAGACTGTTGACTTGACTAAAAATGATTACTCATTCCATTACTGTATTACTCATATTAATAAAAAGAAGCCGGAAAAAAACATTTTGAATTTTACATTTATACTAACAGCAGCACACTAATGGCAAATTAAATGTTTTATTCTCTCATCGAAATTAGTAAAAAAATCAAAGAATGAAGAATTAGATTTAGTCTAGTCTAGTGCAAATGTAGGTAATACTGCACATTTATTGTCATTGCCACTCCAGTATTTACCAGTGCCAGTAGATATCACACCATATCAGTCATTACGTCCTTTACATCTGCCATGTAATGGGAGATGTGTGAACTGATCAAACAGCTGCACACAAACCACACTATGCCAACAACTGACAGTAAATCACTAACATGGCTAGTGAGAAGTGACTTTATAAATATGATCTGACACCCATACATCTATATGCATGCAAAGCAGCACCCGTAAACATTTATTTTCACAAAACTCCCAAAAGGCAATACAATTATAAAATAGGATGTGTAAATAAGCATCCACAAATATTGATTTTAATCAAATTCACAAAAGGAAATATTAAATTACATTTTACCCATGCATTGAGGCAAAACAAGAAAGTTCTTTTAAACTTTAAATGTTGATGTTCATTGACATTTCTCATTGTGTTCGTGAGTCAATTACAGCATCTAAGACAACGGTAACCAATTAATTAATTGACACTGGGACATGGCTACATCAACCAGGTGATTTCACGTATCATACATTTCATGTATTATGTTTCATGTATTATATGCTGTATTATACGCTGTTGTCTATCAAGGTGTATGAGGAGTAATGACTTCCAACATTTATGTAATGTTGTTTGAGGTGACGCACATAAGCTGTGGCAGACAGGTGATTTCAGTACAACGTCCTTTTGTTACGAACGTGGTCAACACTGCGTAGGTGTAAGGATGTAGCCTGATATGATCTGTGGCTCAAACGTAATCTTGTTTATTGACAATGTAATTTACTAACTTAATTTTTTACCAGCTTCCTGTGCATTATCGCCAAACTGTGTGGGGACAGATCATATTTTCAGTGGACATTTATGGATACATCAAAATACAACATACAAATTAAGTTCAAAACTTTATGAGCTGAGCTGTTTTAGCTTGATAATTTCTTCTTACCTTTTCATGGGGTTTCAATAAATATTTTTAAATGCAATAAATAAAATCACTTGCAATGTTTTAACAATGTGAATCATCTGTGGTACAAAAACTATCTGATCAGACATGCAACATTTGACAATGACCTACTTGCCTCAGACAGCAAGGTCAAGTTATTCAAGTGCACAGATGATGTCATAAATGCTTCGGTTAGCAAACTGCACTGATAAAAAGGCCAATACCACTTGTAAGTTGTTTGTTATGTTTGACATCGCTTACTTTCTGGTACCTTCATATGACATTATCCAGTTCAAATGTAAATTACATTACATAAACTATGTCCCACTAAAAGTCAAATACACACTGTAGTTCACCTGTTTTATGATAGTTTAATTCTGATTATGTAACATTACCACTGGTTCATAAGTATAGTACCAGAGATGCAGGCTTCATAATCAGTCTTCATGATCACATACTGGTTTCAAGCAGTCCCACAAACCATGTATCATTTCTATTAATTAATGTAATCTCTGGATCATTTCATGAAACAATAACTTTCAAATATTAGCAGCTTCTATTGCTTTGTTTATTGTATCAGTGTGTACAACTACAAGCAGGTATTAATACACTACTAAGTAATATTTATTAATTTGTTAATTAAGTTTAAATTAGTTGCTTATTCATTAACATATTACTTTTAAACAGACACAATATTTAAGAGTTCTGTGTTGGACTTGAACCTTAAATTAAATGTGACAAATTTTACAACATCACAACATGCTTCTAGTTCTACAACTATTATAATTATACATTACTACAGAGGTGTAATGGTAAACAAGCAACAAAAGGTGTGCTGTGTGGGAGCATTCACGTGCAGATTAAAGGTGGGGGTTATAACAGGAAGTCATGCATGACAAGGTCACCAGTTGAGCTACAGTTTTATACCAGACAAAAAAATTAAGTGTAACCTTCATAATATTAATAATAATAATATAGACCTATGTACGTGTGTGAAAACAGAATATATTGTGATACAAGTTTAGTAAGATGTTACTTATTATCCACACTCACTCAGACACACATTGGTCATACACACATGCATGCATGCATGTGCACGCGTGCACACACACACACACATGTACACTCACATATACACACTAAATTGTTATTTTTAGCAAATGGCAAACTAGTTATTTGTACAGAATATACCAGTTGTGCACATTTTATCAGTTTATATAATACTGGATGGTCTCAACATTTCACGAATTTATTTGTAACAAAATTGTATTTATTAGCCTCGTTAATTTAATGGCAAACTTTGTGCAATTCAACAACTGCACAGATGAATAAAGATGGTACATTAACTATTCACAAAATGCAGTCAAGCAAGGTATATGTTGTGCTGGTTGTGACCCATTCAATTTCAAGGCGAAATCTTTTATGTGCCAAGGCTACATTAATAATGTACCCTAGGCTGTGTTAATTCAGGACAGGGTCAAACTTTTCTACAGTAAAACCGCCAACTACTGAGCAGTACTAACTGGGACAAAGCATCGCCACAGGAGCAACGAGTCAACAATACTAACTTAACATGTATGATTGAAAAGCAAACTTTTTCATTGTGTAATTATGGCTATGTCGAAATTTACACCTCATTTTATTAAAATATTTATGCAACACTGGTTAGCACTGAAAGTATAAACAGCAAGCATGACTACAAGTAATTCAATGTACACAGTGTTGTAAAATATCATTGTGTCAAGCAACATGGCAGTAGTAGTACACTCAGTTCATTTACAGACAAGATTATTTCTGATTGATTAGTATCACACCTACGTTTTTAATGCGGTACATGTATATTTCCTAAAAAAAATTTTTTTATAATATTTGACAATGTATGATTGTAAATAGACCTATATAGAATATGGGCTGCTGAATGATGACAATTACTTCATAATGACCTGTGGTCTACTGGAACAATTAAATTAAACCGCAGATGACCACTATACACGTTTGAAATATAGAAATTATTTTCAGAAGAATTATGACTACCATCAAGACACAAAGGAGATTGAATAATTTAATCAAATGTCCATGGGACATTTTCTATTTTGGTAATTTTTTTACAGGTATTATAAACACAGCTGGTAATTTCATATTTGAGAGAACCATCTGATATCAGATTAACCTAACATTGTACACAGCAATGATAAACTTAGCAGCATAACTGCATCATACAAACCTCAAAAATGTAAAATATTTTCACCTGTAGCTCAACTGGAACAGCCTAAAGGGCGTGTTGCAAGCATGTTAGAAAGAGAGGGGTGCAGTATTATATACATAAGAAAGTGAATATTCACTCACCACAGTATGTATCTCGCTTGTGACTTTGAGTTTGACTGCATGCTTGAGGTACAAGCAAACCAAGCATTGTAGCATGGTCTCACAACACTTCAAATGTTAAATATGTGACACTACACAAAAACTTTTCCTTAAATATGCTTTGTTTCACTTCTTTATTATTAGTTAAAAGGTAAAGTAGGAATTATTGATTAGTGCTATAAGAAATATTTATTTGAGCATTCAAAGAGATTCATCAGATGACCGGTTCAAATGAGTGATACTTTTACTTATATTTCAGCCATTATTGCTAAATGGTAATGAGATACCGTAGTTTTTTGTTATATAAGGGTAGCCATCTGAGGAAGACAGCATGCTGAAAGCAGTAAAACATGACTGTAGGTCTAGAAGGTCAACTTACTGTGAAAATAAGTAAAATTCACTCATCTGAATAATTTATTCATTCAAATTTCATCAAATTCATCTATAAAATTTAGCAGATTTTAACTTTCCATTTTTATTAAGGAATCGGTACTTACTATTGGATATTGTACATTATGGTGTGTAACATGTGAACCATATTTGACACTTAATCCATGACATTTAAGTTGTAACGCATAACAGAAACAAATTTGCACATTGAGTGACCTATTGCGATTGCTTTGCAAATGGCAAAGCAGAATGGTATGTGTTGCCCTAGTCTGTGGTAGGACAGAGCAAGAATTTCACAGCTACCCAGTATCCCTAGCCAACATAGCTAATTAACACGCCAAAGGTGTCTGCAGTTCATATTTTATAAAATCACAATGATGAAATAAAAGTACACCGTAAGGTCACAATGTCGCCATATGCACAAAAGTTTAGTATTTTTTAAGGTGTCCCAAAATATGATATAAATTCATAATATATTTGTGTGTGTGCGTGTGTGTGTCGTCTGCTGAGATGAGAATTGTGAAAGTGCACCTGATAACCAAGTAAAGTAATGCAGACTTGGTTCATGTCAGGGTCAATTTGATCTAAGTTTCACCAATTTATAAAGTAACATAATACACCTGTATACGTAGTAAAACTGGTCCATAAGTTGAACACTGCGCAACTGGAACAGCAGTGTCCAAAATGTCTCCTTTCTACAAACTAAATGGGCCACTGGCCCACTTAGTCAAAATTAAACTCTGAAGACACGTGCTTGGGCAGTAGAATTGTGCTTCAACTTCTAAGCGGTGAATAGCAGCATGCAACATTTCAAGCTCATTTGGGCAGCTAGTACAGGATAAAGAATGTGGGGGGGCTAAGGGACCAAACATAGCAAACTTGTGTCACTCGTGATGCATATAAAGCCACAATCACACCACTGAAATCATAAAATGAAATAATTCAACAATTACTACAAAGTTAGCTAAATCTGAAGCCAGCATCTGAACGTTTACAGTAATACACAAACATGTGTGTCTTTGTAGTTAGGCAAGTATTAACTGCTTAAATAGATGAGACAGATCTTCAGCATGAACAGCAAACTTGGTCATCTGAATGATCTGATGGGAGGGTGGGATTGCTGTTTATTTTGTGTGTGGTAATATTCACAGCTTCAGGACATCAGGGAGGCAAGCCACTAGCGCAGGCATGGCCAAGTCCCAGCCTCCCAAAACCAGACGTTATGTTAAGGATTAAATATTTTTTTACCTGAATTGTTACAACACTGTACGTTTTTTAAATACTTTTTTTAACAAAAAATGTATTACTATAATTACACTTGTTTGTTTTCCACAGTCTCCTGTTATTGACATTGACTGTCTGGGACTGTGTTAATGATCTGGAAAGTTCTAATACTCAGTATTCCTGATGTTACTAATGAATAAAACATAATTTATTGTAACACTGTTGCGTGGTTACCATACAGGAACCCAAGTACTAATTAGTATTAAACACATATGACACGTATATGGCTGTCAGATTGGAGCAATACTTGTTTATATTTATAACAATGCGCAAACGTGGACATAATACACGAAATATGTCTCATACTTACAGACGTCGTCAGAAGTGCTGCACCAAACAGTGTCTTGCCAAGAGCCAGTTGTCAACACAGGGAACACAAACGCCAGCAGTAAACAGAAATATGTGCAATGCATATCGACCTCTGTGAAGACAGATGATTCCGTAACACCACTGGCACGTCGCAATATTTACAGTTTGACAGCCATCTTCGCCTAGCACCCCAGCTTGCGTACAAACTTCTCGGGTAACTGGTGGATGGATCTGATCTGCCCCGTGGAGTTGGTGTTGAGAAAACTGCTCTCCTCTGCCCGCTGCTGAAAGGAATCCAGCCTAAAGTTATGCAAATAGTTACTTTAAAACATCATACAGCATTTCTAGTTAAACAATAAGTTGATATGTGCAGCAAATTAACGGGAAATAACATAAGCAATCTTACCCGCAGGTGGAAAATATAAGCACAAACGCTATCAGGTATGGGAGGTCGGCGCAGAAAGTAACAGTCGTAAATATACGATTTGTTTAAATCCCATTGGTCGAATTTAGGCCACGTGGTATATCCATGACCTTTGACATTGATCGGTTTTAGTAAAGATGGCGCAACCCACCAAACCTGGTGAGTTGGCACTTGTCAACTTTTATGATATCGTGAGTCAGGAATCTTCTGATGGAAACATAGTTCGTTAACTGCTTGTCTTGAGTGAAGCCAATACAGTGAAGTAAATTCATAGGCTGTACAATTCACTAATACCTGTTAAATATTGATTAGAGCGACAGATGGCCAGATGTCATTGCCATTGGACCCGATCGAACTTGTCGTTAATCAGAGGCGGTTGTCAGCCTGATTATCACAGTGAATAGATGGAGCAGAACTGTAGAAGTAATAAACGAACATTCCAGTCCAGTCGTCATTTTATATTGTCACTGATTACGGTATTTAAGCTTCGATACGGGTGATTTTAAATACGTGAAGACTTAGGCTTGCCTTGACTTTTGACGTTTTTATTAGTGCTTTTTATTATTATTTAAGGCTAAACAGCTAACGTTAGGGTGGTCGGAGCAAATGTTTCTTTAGAAAAAATTTATTAAAAAATATGTTCCCTGATAGTCGACACTATAATAAATTTAATGGTAGTTGTTTCACGTCTTTAAGTGAGATATTAAGCAAACTACAGGTGTGCAAATTTAAGTTACGAAGTTAATGACATTTTCTGACAGTTTGCTAATATAATGTAATTTTGCTTATGAACCACTCATATTTTATTGTTCCCTGGACATAATCACTTATTGAAGTGCAATGGTGCTTGTTTCATGTATGTAGGTGAAATATTAAGGGAAGTTTTATAAAATGTAATAACATTTCAAATTAAAGAATTTCCTGACAGATTTGATCTTGCCAATAAATCTTTAGAATTGCTTTAATTTCTTCTTCTGATAACAGTAGGGCTTAATGAACTAAAATGCAATGGTGCTTCCTTCAAGTACATAGATTAAATATTAATGAAACTGCAATTTTATAAACAATTAGTTTTTTTTCTGAACATTCTATTTGATTTTGTACATAGATCATAAGATTACTTTTTTCAATTATATTAATCTTGTTGTAAAGTATGATGAAGGCCAATACATACCTAATTTTTCAATTCAATTAATATATAATGTATCAATTTTTCAACAATGTTATAATACAAATTACATATAATATTCTCAAAACTAATACCGAGAGTAAGTAAGGACAGGGTTCTTAAACTGCTCCAATCACTGAAAACTGACAAATTGCAAGAAAAGAGATAGGGCCACAACATCCAGTTATCACCCTTGGACTAGCACCTCATTATGCACCAAGTTGATTAACATAATATTCAGCCCAGTCATGGATCGTTATAAATGACAATTACAGTATTCTTACCGATGCACAGCATGGTCTCAGACCCGGCTGTTCCTGTGAATCACAACTCATTATCACTACTGAAGACCTTGTTAAAATAATTACAAACATGTTGATGTAGTGATTCTACATTTCTCCAAGGCATTTGACAAAGTCCCTAATCAATAATTATTACTAAAAATTTGCCTCTATGGAATACAAGGCCTTTTACTATTGTGGATACAAAATCTCAATGAGTAGTGGTGAATGGACAGTCTTCTGACTGGGCTCATATCACTTCAGGAGTCCCCCAGGGGACAGTCCTTAGTCCACTGCTTTTCCTATCCTTCCTCAACAACTTACAGGAATAAGTTCAAAGCTCGCATTCAGGTATACATTAATTCTCAATTCCAATGCCCTCCCTGGGAATGTGTTGGTTGCTCCAACCAGCCAAGTCTTAGGGTAGCACTAGCAGTTGTCTCACACTTCTAAGCCATGGTCTGTGTTTTTACTTGCAGCTCGTTGATACTTCACTCACACTATGTATATATACTTGATCTAGCACCTTCACACCTGGCACAGCACAATTGTATAGACACAACGCTCATCAGCATCGAAATCCAGACTTATGAACTATGCTGATCAAACACATAGAAGTACATGCTTGTCTGTTCTAGATATTTTGTAGTTCTAGAGATATGGTTTCAAATTAACTTTTTGCTAATTTATGCTTACCCCAAACCGTAGTTTGAATAACAGAAGTAACATGTATGTGAGTCCACAAAAATCAATACACATTTAGTGTATGTTCTAAGAACAGAACTCCTCAACAGAAATAATGAACTGTACCTAGATTAGCATAATCTTATCTGTTTCACTAGATGGCAAGTGCAGTGAATTTCACTGGCTTTTAATTTATACATGTGGAGCACATGATGCAACTATGACACAATGGTATAGCAATATAATACTATCCTTAACAAATTAACAATGTAAAATTATGTAACACTAACAGCGAGTAACAAAAGTAACTTGATTTCTACATGATGATAGACCAAAACCTATGTAACTATAACCATGTTTTTTTGCACGTTTTCAGGCAACCACGAGCGAGGCTGGAACGACCCGCCGGTGTTCTTGGCGAGTCATCCTCTCAGTAAACCTCCCCAGGTGGCACCACCGAGGCGTAATCCACTACTTACGAAGCGGGTGGCACATCCCGATCTCTGCCAGACGTCTCCGGCACAAGCCAACTTCTCTTGTATGTCAGACAAAGTCGTTTCAAATTCACTGTTTTTATTTCTGTATGAAAGTATGTTGGAGTGGGTCAAAATAATCATGTTGGATCTATTTAGTTTCTGTACAGATTTGTACATTTTTCTTGCCCTTGACCCCTTGCTGGGGGGGCCCAACTATATCGACTGGTCCACTCTCCCTGGTCAAGTCAACAAAGCTGGCAATAGGAGGTTGACATTTTAGCTTAATTCTTTTTTTATCTTGTTAGGTTTTTCAGAATTACAGACATAAAAATTGTAACAATTGATGTCAATTCCATTATATTTTGTTATGTGTAAATAAGCACATTTACTTGATTTCTTAACATATGTGCCATAATAGTAAGGTTTATAGTAACCAAACATTACAACAGAGCTATGATTCTATGTATATGGATATTGCATGTTGAAAAACAGTGAATGCAGTGGCCAAATAAAATTTATCGTAATCCTTATCAGTACACAAATCAAGTGAAGGCAAATTTATAGAATAAAGAACACTAAAGGAAGAACATTGTACAGTGTCATAATGGACATTTATATAATGGTTTTGACTGTAGCAAATTTAATCGCTAAATGTGCCTGCACCTGAATTGGATAGGACATTCCCAAACGTTACATCAACCTGCATATCACATCCATATGCATTTCTATACTTGTGGAATCGTAGCTTTATTACCTTATAGTGCTGTGCAATGCAAACTATTGTGGCTTGGTGTCCTATAAATCCGACAGATGGCAGCACATCTTACTGTTTTTTCTTGTGTGGTGCTGCCATCTAACGGGTTAAGTAGGTAGAGAAATATTTGGAAATTTGCAAAAATACTATGGTCATTTTCATCTTATTGTGCAGTCATATTTTTATGCAGAGATCCGTCCACCCATCATTTGGATTGGTAAAACCCATTGTGAACGGGTAGAAATATCACTGAATAAGGTAAAAATATAGAATATGATGTCTTCATAAATCACATATTGTTAGTTATGCCCTAAAAATGGGTGTCGAACGTATGTTTGTAATTTATTTTTAGATCACAAAACTCCCCTCAACTGTTCTACATTTGTGTTGTGATTTATTTCTGACAATTTTAAAAATTATTTATTTTTAATGACCTTATGTTTTAGTTATTTAGTTAAAAACAAAATTTTTTGAAACCTATTTCTATGTATCACCCGTGCACAGTATATTATATTGTTGCCTGTAATAAACATATTCGTAAACATCCTCGAAATAGATGTACCAAAAGTGAAAACTGTCATTCATGTCAGGCCAGTGAGTTTTCTATCTTTTGTAATGATAATTGTAGTTCTTCAATCTGTAGCACTGTTGGAATTATGTTTCTTTCCAGTAGTACAGCCAGAAAATACATAGTTCTGTGTCGTGATTCCAGCTAGCAATGGCAACATCCCACCCCAGGCACCGGCCGTCGGGAACATTGTCCTCCTGCCACCAGCTGGCAGCACTGCCGTTCCGAAGTTCACCGCCCCGATCATCGTCCCCGCCATGACCCCGTCTGACCCTGATGCTGCCACTAGTCCAGTGGCGACGAACCCCATCAACAACACCCTGGTGAGCACGGCGGAAGACGAAGACGGCACGCCAGACTTCGACAATGACGACCAGCTGCTGAACTTTGTGAGTTCACGACTGTGGCGGGTGCTGAAGGACTGTGCCACCAACATGCAGGTAGGGTCAGGGGTCAACTCTCACTTTTTTAAGACTTACTTCTTACTTATCCTCTTCGTCCCCAGTGGGACATTTGTAAGGCCACAACAATGTTTCGCCACAAGGTCCTGTCTTTAGCTGAGGCCTGAGCCTCACCCCACGACAGCCCCATCTCTTTCAGCTCGGCCATCACTGTCTGTCACCATGTCATCCTTGGCCGACCCCGCCTCCTTTTTCCAGGTGGTGTCCATCTCAGTGTCACTTTGGGGATGCTGTCTTTGTGCATTCGCAGGACGTGTCCTAGCCATCTCAGTGTCACTTTGGGGATGCTGTCTTTGTGCATTCGCAGGAAGTGTCCTAGCCATCTCAGTGTCACTTTGGGGATGCTGTCTTTGTGCATTCGCAGGACGTGTCCTAGCCATCTCAGTGTCACTTTGGGATGCTGTCTTTGTGCATTCGCAGGACGTGTCCTAGCCATCTCAGTGTCACTTTGGGGATGCTGTCTTTGTGCATTCGCAGGATGTGTCCTAGCCATCTCAGTGTCACTTTGGGGATGCTGTCTTTGTGCATTCGCAGGATGTGTCCTAGCCATCTCAGTGCCACTTTGGGGATGCTGTCTTTGTGCATTCGCAGGAAGTGTCCTAGCCATCTCAGTGTCACTTTGGGGATGCTGTCTTTGTGCATTCGCAGGAAGTGTCCTAGCCATCTCAGTCGTCGGTGCCTGATTTCGAGGTCAGCACTGTTGCAACCCATCTTCTTGTAGAGGTCCACATTGGAAATTTTATTTGGCCAGAATATTCGACTTTTTTAAGAGTCTTCCATTAAATGACCTCGGTCAACTTGCTGACCATTATTGTCATTGTTTTTTAGAGTTGTTCATTTCTAGAATTAGTGAGTCCACAACAGGTTACACATTTACCCCCTGTGTGGGATCTTTTACTTCCCTTGGCATAGACACCAGATAGAAGGGACCACCGACGTTTAGTGTCCCTTCCGAAAGACACAGGCGAATGTGGGGTTACGAAATTGCCTAACTTTCAAAACGCCGGTAGGTGGGATTGAACCACCGTCCCCTCGATTGACAGTTCGGCGCTCTTCCACACGACCACCGCTCCCCACAAGAGTCTGTAGTAAAATAATAGTAAAACTTATATATAGCACCCACCCTTGCATGGCAGGGGTCATTGCGTCTGATTACATCAGTACCAGCGTTAACTCTATCACTGACATATCCTGCTGAAAAACTCCTTATTGTCACTCCCCACAAGAGTCTGTAGTAAAATAATAGTAAAACTTATATATAGCACCCACCCTTGCATGGCAGGGGTCATTGCGTCTGATTACATCAGTACCAGCGTTAACTCTATCACTGACATATCCTGCTGAAAAACTCCTTATTGTCATCCAATGAAATCGCCCACAAGGAGTGTGGTCAGCCTCTGGTCATTTCAACTACATGCTGCTCATGTTACATGCAATGTTTAGAACGAGTACAAGTACTTTGTTATGGAAAATATTGTTCAAGATTAGGACAGACTGTAAGAATTAGCACTTACTTTGGAGCATTTTAATGGAAACTCACAATGCTTTGATCCACCTTCTGTGGATCTTTACTAGGGATGGGACGATACATATTTTTTATTTTCGGTTCGATTTTCGATATTTGACCCACGGTTCGATATATTCACGATACTTTTCACAACCACGCCACCTATCACAATTTTTTTTTAATGAAATTGTTTAAGTGCAGTACAGTGGAACCCCTCATTTAAGACCGCCCCCCCCCCCAGATCAGAGTGGGCCGGTCTTAAAAGAGGGGTGGTCTCTCGTGAGGGGTTTGCAACATTCAACACTAGGGGGCGCTTACAACGACTAACATCAACACTAGGGGGCGCTTACAACCACTAAGTAGTAAAATACACAAAATAATAAGGAGAAAATAATAAATGAGACAACATAAACATTATTTAAAAAATAAATTATTCTGTTTATTTTATGTGTGAGACGTTTCAGTATAAGTTTACTCTTGAATGTTTTTTTTAATAATATCTGATAAAGAGTATCCTCATTTTGAATTTTTTTTTTTTATAATATTTTATATAAATACTATTCTCAGTTAATTTATTTCAAATTCGGTCTGAGGGGCTAAAAAGTGCTGCCACCTCACGGCATCTGGGTAATCACACCGCGGTCGCCATTTTGTTTTTCTTCCCAGTGCCGCAAAACGATATTTTACTTTCTGATCTAATCATGAAAACGACCTCCTACAGCCACGAAACTTCCTCTCTAATAACTCATATTACATATACGCTAGGTCATAAAATTAAATCATTTAAATTGCTGTGACGAATGATATTTACAAAACAAAATCTTGCTAAACTAAAGTCGACATCGCCGGCGACTGTTACGCCTTACGCGAAGGCCGTAGCCTGCGTAGGCGTACCGTGGCCGCGTGGCGTGGCGTGGCGTTACGTCGATATTTTATCGCGGTGTCGCTAAATCTGGATTCCGGTTTTATCCTAAACTAACCTAATACTTAGCCTAAGTTTCTAAACTTTAATCGTACACAAGTTTCTCAGTGGTGGCCATGTACGGAAACACCGATTAGGCGATGACGATGTGCCATTTATCTAAATCGGAAAAAACCGCGGTACGCAAACTGACGAATACCGTGAACCGCGATTAATCGTCCCATCCCTAATCTTTACCATGCAGTAGTGTGTTTCTGCACAGATGGCAGTGAAATAGTAACTACTACAGATGTCTCAAGCAATGTTAATGTCCACGTGACGTGTGTGTTTCAGCCGAGAGTGACACAGGAAGTGAGTAAGAAGCTGGACGTTCTCTTCGAGATGTGGCACAGTGGTCAGATCTCGTACCCGGTCAAGTCGACCATGGCCAAACTGGCGACGGCCCTCCACAGACGCCGCTGCGACCAGGCACACCAACTACATCTGGCCCTCATGATGGACTACGTGTCCGAGGTAGGAACCACTTCCTCATGCCTCATTCCTCATTCCAGGGGACCATCTCAATGCCAGTCTCCTTAACTGTAAATTCGACTTTATTCTTTAACTTCATGGATCCTGAAACACGATGTGTCATGTTTTGACGCTAGTGTGTACTATAATCGCTAGATGTCACTAGTTTTTCGCAGAAACTTTGTCAAATTATACCTGGATGTAGACAGGAGATTCACCAACAGTTTGACACCAAGTTTGCATATATCTATCAAGAAAAACAGTACTTTCTAGCAAAATCAAATCAGCAGTCAATCGTTGATGTTTCACTATTCATGTTAGCGATGTTCACGAGCAAGAATTGCAGTTGTTTAGTTAGCATGTCCGATGATTTGGATGAAAACGTGAAAAGCAGCAGCTATGTTGACAGCCGTGTTTGACATCGGCGATATTTTATTCGATTCTGAGCTGTCAAATAATTGCGCATTACCCACAAAATAAAACTGTCCGAGGTAGGCACCACTTCCTCATTCCTTATTCTAGGGGACCGTCTCAATGCCAGTCTCATTAACTCATAAATTCGATTTTATTCTTTAAATTAAAGTTTGTTCCTTACTGAAAACTGTCAATACCAAGATGCACTACAGGGATGCTTTCACTGAGGTGTCATGGATATACTGACCCCGGGATGGCTTTTTGCATTTTGCGAAACATAAAACACAAATAAAAATACAAGACCACCCACTAGACTGGTTAGAAGTAGTCGTATTAAAATTGCCATTGTCCATTGCCCCTCAGTTGTATAGCCTTGACCATGCAGTTTCAGTCAAACAGTCCCTGATAGTGATATTCTTCTCCTCTTTAAAGTGAGGTTGTCAGGTCCTAGGTTTTATTTTTTCATTTAATATTACATTTTAATGACTACAACATTCGTGTTGAAGGTTTACTGCCTGCCAATTTGTGTTTAGTTACTTTCTAAAGTTTGGAACAACGTTCACAATTTGAAAGATTCCGCCCACAACATGTTCAAATGGTAAAAAAAAATCCAGTTTCAAAACAAAATTAATTGGCAATAACGCTGAAACAAGCAGAGCTAACCGCAATGTCGTTTGATGTTTAACTTTCCCACGCCCTAGACAGCAGATTTCCTGTTACAAATTGTTCTCTGCGAATTCTCAGCAGATGACCTAGCACCCTCCCTTTAACTCTCTTCACTGAGGGTCAAAATGAAGGTCCTCCATCACACTGTGTTGATAGTCGACTCGTCTTTTCTCTCTCCTTCCAATGCTACCACAATTCTTTCATGCTCCAGTTGTGCATCTCCTCCAGCTGTGTTGAGAATCGCCAGTTTATCTTTTTCTTTGAGTGTTTCATTCCAGGGCTTGTTGTGTGTATTGTACAGTGTGGTGTCTTCTAAAAATGTACGGATCTTTGTTTTGATGCTTGCTTTTTTCCGTCTTGTTCATCAGTTCTGTGCTTGTTTTTTTGTTCCTAGAGTGTTCCACTCCAGGGCTTGTTTTGTGACTATTGTAGTGTCTTCTAAAAACGTATGGATTTTTACGCATGCTTTGTATGCAGGGCTTTATGTAGGATAAAATTATTGCTAGTTATACATGGATGTTAACTGTCAAGCTAGTTTACAAACTTTCAAATGTGCCTGATGACCTGAAATGGGCTACAAACACACATATGACAGCATTTACACTCACTTTCAAGGCACAACTAACAATATCTATGTTTTACCCGTCTACCACCCGTCCACCCATATTTCTACCCGTCCACCTATATTTCTACCCGTCCATATTCGTGTTTACCCGTCCAAATGATGGGTGGACGGGTCTCTACATAAAGCTATGTTTGTATGTCTTGTTCATCAGTTCTGTGTGTGTTTCTCTGTCTTGTCATGTGACTGTTAGTCTGTGTCCAAGGTCAACTTCCCCTGTAGTCCATCCACTTTCTGCTTGAGCAGGTTGCTGCCTGGATGGTGGGAATCAAGCGATTGATTCAGGAGGCGCGGCACGTCGACCCTCCTCTCAGTCCAACCAGCATTGCTACCAAGACAGTCCCCTTGTCCACTGACGGTGACACTCCTGCCATCCTCCCCGCCCCGGCTGACTCATCACAGACACACAGTGCAAATAAAACATTGGCTAACTTCGAAACCGGACCTTCAGACGGGGACAATGTGAACTCATGTGTTTCTGCGGATGTCGATCAATCTGCTGTGATGTTACCGTCTGCAAATGAAGCTGGAGACAGTAATGATGTCGGAGTCACCGAACACTTAGCGACGACGTCTCTATCGTGATGTCGCTTAGAAAGTTATACCAACTAGTCTATGCCACACCCCACAGGTGGTGCCATCTGTACATAATGTACTGTACATTTATTTTATGAGCTGACGTTGTTGGAGGTTAATATATAAGGCAAGGTATTTTTCATGGAATCTAATAACTGTATATAACAGATGTCGTTACGATATGCATTGGATAATGATGCAGCACATTATGTTTTTGTTTTGGCTGAATTGTACATAGAACAATATCTCTCTTGTTAACATAGGATCTAGAAAGCAAACAGTCCTTAGGACTGCCCAGCTATTTTGACTTTATTTTTGCGGATGGGGAGCAGTGGTCACACAGTGGTCACATAGTAGGGCAAAGAATGGTGGTTCAATTCCATCTGCCGCCATTTAAGATCTTAAACAGTTTCATTCAGCTCACATTGCCTGTGTCAGAAGGTACACTAGGAGGTGTTGGTCCACTGTCTGGTGTCTAGTGTAAGATCCCACACAGTGTAGTTGGTCCTGGACTCACAAAGTGCTCCAGACTAACACTCTGGATCTTGCTCCCAGCAGCCAGAGTTGCAGTTTTCGGTCGGGTGTATGAGAGATGCTGAACAGGCAATGTACACACTAATGCAGTATACATTGTCTCATGGATCCACTGGGAATGTGGATGTACATACATACATACATACAAAAGTCATTCGTGCATACACCCCTGAAGACCTGTGCAGTCAAACACCTTTAATTCTGTCTGATGAATTCAGCCACCCATGCTGCAGTTACTATATGAAGACTTCACTCACATGTTTGCACAGTGATTTTACATCCAGATCCTCATTTGCCCTGACTGAACTGAGGCAGTGTGGAGTGAACGAAATTTATATTTGTAAAATTTCACTTCAGATAGTTTGAACAATGCCTTGCCTTTTTCCGTTAGGTGTTCGGGAATGTAAAATTGATTGTTTAAACTATGTCCACTGTGATATTTAGCTTGTGCCAGATACATACTTGATATGGAATTTTTATTTTATTTTGGGTGCGTTGTTTCTAGTTATAAACATGTTATTTTGGCTGTTGTGCTTTCAATAATTTTGCCTTGTAGATCTTCAAATCTTTATGGAGTATGGTTTTATTTAAGTGTATTGTATTGCCTGTTCATGTTACTAGTACCACGTACATGTGCACATGCAGTCACGCTGTGTACTGTTACACTTGTCATTCTTACAAATTATATACATATATATATAATATATATGTATAGGCATAAAATGATATGAAGACATTTTGAAATGTTCATTATATTAATCATTATTAAATCGTTTTTAATCCTAGACCACAGACTCACCAAATTCAAATACAAAGTCCAAACAAAACAATATTTAACATTTCTGTGTACATCCGGCTGCATAATTTTGATGGCATTAGTATCTTTGAGATGATATAGAAAAACATCAAATGTCACCGTTGCATTCCCGCATACAGCCTTTTGAAATATAGATTTGTTAAGAAAATCTCATCCTCGCAGAAAAGAAGAAACGTTCCCGTCAATCTTGTTTGCCACACGACTACACCTCCGTGTCAGTTACAAACAGTATCTGAGTCCGACTCCCACCAATTTGAAACTACTTTCGATTTCACCAAGAAATATGTTCATGACAATGATATTATTACACATGAAATACATTGGTAGTTTATTATATAACGAGCGCACAAAATAAATATCTCTTAACTTACATGTGTACAACAAACAAAATGCCTGTTCAAGTCGTTCCACAGATCCTGTACTTCTGTTCAATGTTCTGCTGTACATCAGTTACAGGTAGGTATTTATTCATTGCTGTTGCAAGAGTGTTTATTTGGGCCGGCCAACACTAGCCAACATAACTGTTATGTGGCTTGCTTATTATCATACTTGTGTATCTGCCGTGCGGAATAAAAGAAATTCTAAGGTTTACCTGTTCAAAAGAACTAATAATACCGCTTTATAAAACAATAGTTAGGCCTCATTTAGAATATTGTATACAAGCATGGAGGCCATATCGCAAGAAGGATATTGATATGCTAGAAAGAGTACAAAGGAGAGCAACAAAAATGATACCAAAACTCAGGCATATTAGTTATGAAATGCGTCTAAAAGAGTGTGGTCTAACAACACTAGAAACCAGAAGATTGAGAGGAGATCAGATTGAGGTTTTTAAAATATTGAATGGGTATGAAAATATTGACAGAAATATTTTTTTCACGGTCAAGGAAGAGAGGACTAGAGGACATGGAGTTGCATTAGCAAAGAAGCAGTGTAGACTAGATATTAGAAATTTTTCATTTTCCCAAAGAATAGTAAACGAATGGAACAAATTATCAGCTGATTGTGTAGGTGCTAGAAGTGTTAATATGTTTAAAAATAAAATTGACATACCTAAGACGGGCAGGGTATACTTAGATAGATAGGTTGGACTCTCGATAAGCCAAACGGCTTCCTTGTCCACCTGCCATCTAGAGTTGATTCTCTAGGTGGCAATCTTGTTAAATCTTGTTAAATTATTCCCTTTCAAAATGACACGCGACATGGTACCATAAAGTAGAACGACATTACATACTAAGTAAACTTCCTATCCACATCGTCTTCATAGTTACATTTGTCTGATCACATAGCCTTGTTCTGTGATCAGTTACAATATTGGTGATAACAGAATATTTAAATAAAAGAACAATGACATACATCCAAGTCTTATTTGTTATTATTTTATTTATAAGCACCACCTTGAAAATGTAAAAAAATCGGCGTCGACGTAGAGCGACGCGCATCTTATCTTACTGCTACGAGTTCGTTACGCGGACATCCCGCGCCCGACTTCACAGATGGATTATTCGCGGACGTCGTCGACAGAAAAGAACAACCCGTCAGCTATGTTAAGGTGCGTCTTATTAGTTTAAGACTTATCGAAACTGTGTCAATATCGTAAGAAAACGCCAAGTTATTTGTACACCGATGCATTGTTGACGTAAACCGACCAACAGTTTCTGCTAAATGAGGAAAACCATACGATCCACGCCAGCAAGACGACCATTCACGCAATTGATAACATACTTCTTTCCACCTTTGACTTTGTTTGTGCGGCCTGCTAGCGTATTCTTTGCCTGGCTGGATGTTTCAGCGCCATATGTCATTGCAGGAATTGCTCATGAGATGTAGACTTGTCTCTTCAAGGAGGTTCCAATAGACACAGATATCGCGGCATACTTACCTAATTAAATGCATGCCTTTGACTTTATATACGTGTACGTAATTAATAAAATGTGTTACATATATGTTACAACCACACTTTTAACTCTACACACGCGTATTTAAATATTTGCTTAATTAATTAAAGTTGGCCCTATGCATTGTCGAACGCACATACTGTGATAGTAGATTTGAGTATGTACGTGTAGAAGAAGAGGAAGAAGAAGACAACTACTGACAATTGCACAATGGAACTTTCCTCGACAGAGAAGCAGCTGACCGACCAGAAAGACGTACTTGAGCAATGGAACTTGCCAAATACACCATTGACATCGCCGCCCTATGTGAAACAAGGTTCTCAGAGTCTCAGAGTTAGTCTCAGCGACTTGGAATACTCTTTCTTCTGGAGTGGCAAACTCGAAGGAGAAAGAAGGGAGGCCGGAGTGGGCTTTGTTATCAAAAAGGATATCGTCACAAAGCTGACAGAAATGCCACGGCCAGTAAGTGACAGCATCATGACGACGAGCAAGGACAATTTTGCTACAATTATCAGCGTGTACGCTCCAACAATGACAAACCCAGATGAAAACAAGGAAGCAAGTTCTACAACCAGCTGGCAACTGTGCTCAGTGGCATCCCTCGTATAGATAAGCTACTGCTGATAGGAGACTTCAATGCGAGGGTAGGAAGAGACAATGACAAGTGGTCTTGATCATGGGCAAACATGGGATTGGGAAATGCAACTCCAATGGCGAGCTTCTACTGGCTCTGTGCTCTGAGTTCGAACTGATAGTGACGAACACCATGTTCAAGCAGAAGGATGAACGCAAGAACACCTGGATGCATCCTCGTTCCAGAGGCTGGCATATGATCGACTTCATCATCACGAGGTTTCGGGATAAGATGGACATCCACATTACCCGAGTCACGCGTGGAGCTAACTGCTGGACCAATCACCAGATGCTGAGGTCAAAAGTGGCTTTCAGAATACGACAAAGCACAATAGGCAAGGGACAAATAAGCCGACCAAGCTCAACACAGCAAAACTAAGTACCATCAGCCATAGGGAGAGGTTTAAGCAGGATATGGACAGTGTTCTCGCCCAATGGGAGGAGAATGAAAGCTCAACACTAGATGAGGAATGTGCAGATCTGCAGCAGGTCGCATACAACACAGCCAAGACATTTCTTGGCAAGCCAGACAGAAAACATCAAGACTGGTTCGACCAGGAGCTACAGATTCACATGAGCAGAAGAGAGCAAGTCCACCAGAGAGTGTTGCAAACCAGGAGCAATAGGTCCACCACTGCAGCATACAAAGATGCCTGCAGACTGCTACAAAAACCCACCCGTGCACTGAAGTCAGACTGGTGGGAAAGGAAGGCTGTGGAGCTGCAGAAGCTGCTTATATAAACAACATGAAGGGCTTCTACAATGGACTGAAGGAAGTGTGGGGACCCACGAAGAAGAGACCTGTTCAACTGAAATCAACAGATGGAATGGAGACCTTTTCTGACAGCAAGAGAGTTGTGGCAAGATGGAGTGAACACTTCCAGAAGCTACTCTATGTCCCTGGCGACATTGATCACGAAGCTCTGGAAAACATCCCTCAGCGCATTACCAAGACAAACCTCGATAAGATCCCAACCATGGCTAAGATGGCTAGAGCAATCGCCGGCCTGAAAGATGGCAAAGCACCTGGGGGAAATGGAATTACTGCTGAAGGATGGAAGCACGGAGGAGACAATCTGTTCAGCAGACTGCACCAACTAATCACCAATGCCTGGGAGGTGGGTTCTGTACCACAAGCATGGAAGGATGCCAGCATTGTAACCATCTACAAGAAAGGTGATCGTGCAGACTGTGGGAACTATAGAGGAATCTCCCTTCTTTCCATAGCAGGCAAGATCTTCGCCAGGATCCTCCTCAACAGCCGATCTACCCATGTATACACCAGAGGTATATTTCCGGAGACACAATGTGGCTTCAGAGGTAACCGGAACACCATGGATATGATTTGTCTCCGACAGATACAAGATAAGTGCATTGAGCAGGACCGACCACTATACATGGTATTTGTCGACTTCAGTAAGGCGTTCGATACAGTTGGGAGGACCGGGCTATGGCAGCTACTGAGGAATTATGGATGCCCAGAGAAGTTCACAACTATGATTGAGGCTCTACATACTGGAATGATGGCGAATGTTAGTGTTGGAGGGGAAGTCTCGGAATCGCTAAATGTTACACATGGGGTCAAACAAGGTTGTGTACTGGCCCCCACGCTCTTCTCCATCTTCCTATCAGCAATGCTCGACGAGGGTTTCCGAGACATGGGGGACGGCGTCTACATATAGTCCAGACAGAGCGCTGACCTATTCAATGACCTAGACTACTCGGAATCTGATGAGAGAGCTGCTATTCGCAGACGACAGTGCACTGGTTGCCCACTCTGCTGAAGATATCCAGAAAATAGTGGATGCTTTCATCGATGTCCGAGAGGAGGATATCATGGTTGATGGAAACAAGCTTAACTCTGTTGTGGAATTCACCTACATCGGAAGCACTATATCAAGTAATGGATGCATTGACGATGAAATACAGAGGAGGTTGCATCTTTCGGCCGACAACGCCAGAGATTCTGGAACAACCACCATGCATCCATATGGGTTAAAGACAAGATATACCGTGCAATCGTGCTGTCCACCCTCCCATGTGGAGCCGAGGCCTGGACAGTGTACAGGCGATAGTTGAAAAAGCTGCATGCCTTCATGGTGCTACATCTGCGTTCGATCATGAGGATAACCTGGATAGACAAAGTTGCAAACAAGGACATACTCGAACGGACAGGGCTGCCATCTATGGAAGATCTTCTGACCAGAAAAAAAATCTCCGGTAGACTGGACACCTCATGAGGATGTCACCAGACAGGCTACCAAAGCAGATTCTCTACTCTCAACTGTCTTCAGGTCACAAAAAGAGAGGGCGCCTTCATCTCCATCTAGGTCTGAGAAATGGCAAATGCTGTTTAACTTTGGAAAGTGTAAGTGCCTCCACACAGGACATGGGAATGAAAATGCACAATATACAATGGGTGGTACTGTACTAAATACTACTGTAAAGGAAAAGGACTTAGGTTTAACCATAAGTGCTGACATGAAGGTATCAGAGCAGTGTGGAATTGCAGCAGCGAAGGCAAACCAAATTCTTGGATTAATTAGGCGAAATATAGTATACAAAGAAAAAGAACTAATAATACCGCTTTATAAAACAATAGTTAGGCCTCATTTAGAATATTGTATACAAGCATGGAGGCCATATCGCAAGAAGGATATTGATATGCTAGAAAGAGTACAAAGGAGAGCAACAAAAATGATACCAAAACTCAGGAATATTAGTTATGAAATGCGTCTAAAAGAATGTGGTCTAACAACACTAGAAACCAGAAGATTGAGAGGAGATCAGATTGAGGTTTTTAAAATATTGAATGGGTATGAAAATATTGACAGAAATATTTTTTTCACGGTCAAGGAAGAGAGAAGGACTAGAGGACATGGAGTTGCATTAGCAAAGAAGCAGTGTAGACTAGATATTAGAAAATTTTCATTTTCCCAAAGAATAGTAAACGAATGGAACAAATTATCAGCTGATTGTGTAGGTGCTAGAAGTGTTAATATGTTTAAAAATAAAATTGACATATACCTAAGACGGGCAGGGTATACTTAGATAGATAGGTTGGACTCTCGATAAGCCAAACGGCTTCCTTGTCCACCTGCCATCTAGAGTTGATTCTCTAGGTGGCAATCTTGTTAAATCTTGTTAAATCTTGTTTCGAGGATGCCACCAAGAGAAACCTGAAGCTGAGAGACATAAAGACCGACTTATGGACATCACTCTCACAGCAGAGACATAACTGGAGGGCAATAGTCAAGTGATGGAAGCAGTCTTTGTCGCATCGCGACCGTCAGCATGATGATGATGATGATGATGATGATGATGACCTGGCAGGCCTACTCCTAATTTAAATAATCTACTAAGTGGAATTTTAAAATTCACAAGGAAAGCCGCGAAACCAAAACCACCCTTCTACTACATTTATGTCAAAGAGCTACTTTGTGTGGTGGCCATTTTGGATTTGGGTAACTATAAGCAACGTCTAAATAACTTTTTATCGCCACCCCTATTTCGGACGTATCCGAAAACTCCACAGTAGAAACCAAAATAATTTATCTACTAAGTTCCTATCAAAAATTATTAATATATATATATATATATATATATATATATATATTATTTATATGCATTATTTAAATGCATTATTTAAATGCATGTTTAGCGGCCGGCCATTTTGGAAAATGATGATTTATCTGTTTTCGCTGTAAATTTCCAAATTCTACCAAGTAGGCCTGGATTGTTGAAACTAGGGGTACGGCATACTCAAATCAACAGTCAGTCTATGCGTTCGAAAATGTATACGGGCCTCGATCTATGGCAGATCTTGGACTAGATATGCTGCCATGCACACCACGCCCACTCTCATGTCTCAAGGCGGTGCAGCAGCGAATCAACTCCAAGATTCTTTTGTTGAGCTAGCTACTGTGATTATACGATCCTCACACACAATATAGTATGTACATGTTCGCCCCGTATAATTTGTATAGTCTCTGTTACCCAGGCTCCGTGATGTGGCAGCACGTTTCAGTTCCTTACACGGGTAACATTCAATGATATAGTATTATCGTATAAAAGTATTTCCTTAGTTTAGGTTTTATTTCATAGTTGGCCTGAGACTCAATCAGCATCTCTACCCTATTCTGGAATAAGTCCGCCCTGGTGGTAACATTGGCAGAGCGTTAAGACTCCAGGTAGCCTAAAAAGTGCTGCCACTTCACGGAGCCTGGGTAATTGAGGCTTCATGGGTAAAATCAGGAGCAACTCGGACGCTTTCCCGCCAAATCGGGAGACTTATGGGCGCTAGCTTTGTATAAATAAATGTTATATTATTACATACCTGTCAAGTCTACTGATTTGGTCGGGAGTCTCCCGATTTTAGACATGTCTACCGATCTACCGATCGGGTTTTCTATTTAAGCAGTTTCTCCAGATTTAATAAAAAAATCTTCCTCCCCAAATCCTGACCCGTAGATTTGCCGCAACTTCGAACATCAAAACATGAAAATGATTATTCTTGTCGATAGATGGTGCCGTAACTGCCGTTACGAAGCCTTGCGCACGTTGAGTATCTACACACCGCGCGATTTGTTATAAAAATTATATGTCTATCCGGGTACTTCGCAAGGTGAACCTTGACCAGCACTATTTTGAGGTACGCAACGCAAGAAGCAATAATTGGTCATGACAGAAAGGAAGAAGGAACCACCAAAGAAGAAACAAAGATATACATGCAAGCATCAAGATAAATGGACGGTCGAATACCCGTGGGTATGTAAAAGTCGACAAGGTATCGAGCATACCTTTTGCAAAGTGTGTGTGATAGACATCAAAGTGGATCACGGAGGCAAGAACGATTTGAAGAAGCATTCAGCCACGGCAATTGTTGTTAAATACTTTGACGGGGTTCAGAGAAAGAGCAGCCACTTGATCACTTGGATTCCTGGACATGCCAATCTGCAATATTGGCCCAGCACAATCCATATTTGACCAACTAGATGCCACATTCGAAGCAAATGGAAGCATGTAATGGCCTTCATAAGTGATAATTGCAACACAATGGTAGGGAAGAGAAACTCTGTTGTGACCAAAATCAAGGAGAACAACTCTGCAGTGTTTGACGTTGGCTGTGTGTGCCACTTGGCCAATCTGTGGCAGGAGTCAAGGCCTGTGGAAGATCTCCTAGTGGATGTGTTTTACCAGAGAGACATGTTACCAATTTCAGCCTAACAAGGCATTCCTGAGAGCTGTAAAGTGTGTTACCTACAATTACAATAAGGAACACCCAACCAGAAGTGAGAACTAATAAAAGACTTGACACTACACATCTGATGACCGTGACATCTTCTGTGATTATGAACTAGTTCTTGGTGTTCGTGTGATATGCTACTCGTCTTGTGATATTTTCAGTATTTGTCCCAATTTTGTTAGCCTGTGATCCAGTGGATAACACGTGTTATTCACAATGTGATAATAAAAATGTGACAATTTGTTCAATGTTGGACTGACAGAGCATTGTTTCTTTTTATTTGTTATTTCTTCTACATTGAGGCCTATACATTGGATTTATTTGCAGGTTGTTTGGTTTAGATGTTGCGATGTGCTAATAAAATCATGAAATGATTTTCTTCTTCTTGTTTCATTCGTAATTTCATGGGCTATTTCTATTCCAAGTATCCGTCCGCAAAGGTCGCGTTGACCCGTTCGAGGTTGGCGTAACAGCTCGCGCGCAATCTCCCCATGGAAATTTTCAAATGTTGACAGGTATGTTATTAATATTAAAATGTATGCAGATTACGTAATCTAATTATAGTAACTGCGTTTTTAACATCCACGCGTCCAGTGCAAAGATGACCGGCAACTCGACATGCAAGAATGCCGTTGACTTAATTATTAAGAATTCAACGAGGAATTAAATTGGGGATTTACGGGAAGACACACATACGCACGCACGTAGACATACACAACGTATGTGTGTTTTTAATAAATAAAAGCAAGGTACTTTTGCTAAATATTCCCGTTTTATCACGATCCTCTGAAACTTTTTGAATAAACGTAATTAACGCGACGCGCACCTACATACATGCATTAACATTATTGATAGGCTTATGTAAAACGTCAAATGTGTCAGCCTAGAGCGCAGTCGTACTCAGAACTACGCTATTATTGTGATCATATGCCGTGACAGGGGTTGACACGGTTCACTAACCCGTAACTCAAGGGAACCGTTCAACCGTGGCTGATCATGTAAACAGGTCTGCGCCGTGACAGCTTGTGCCGATACTCATTGTGTATACGCCTCCTCGGTCGCTATTCGGTCCTGTACGCAGGTCGGCCCGTTCCAAGTCGTGACGGTGTGAATTGATAAGGATTGTATTCGTTCGCTGTTTGGTACTGTACGTACGCCCCACACAGCTACTGCGTCTGTTAACGAGGTTAGATCACAGTTCGACACGGAAGACACGAGTAACGTCGTTCTGCCATATGTAAGTATTTATTCAGCTCGTGCCTTCGCACGAACTCGCACAATTTGTTCTAAAGAACGGCGAAGTGATCCGTCGCCATGTAGCCGTTCTGTTGTAAGCAATCGAAAATAACTTCATGCAGAGTATGGGTCAATATGTAGGTCGAAGAAGGAAGTTCGGAATATGTGTTTTCCGTCCAGACAACAACAAAGACCAGCTACGGCCCAGTCAACGTCTCACTGTAACTGTAAGCGAACAACTCCGTTTTCAGCTCTCAGTTGACCTGTTGATAACAAATACGTTGGAGGACATAACTTTGCTGGGTCTTCTTCTTGTCGTACCTCTCACACGATGTGTTGCAATTTATTCGCGCATGGTTTTGCCCGATCGGCGTTAACAGCCATGTCTTCATGTACACTTCTCGTCCAGCAGTCGGCGGCAGTAGGTGGACATTGTGTGGTCTTCTCCGCTGTTACATTCTGTTGCCTGCGCGTCAGATCAATGTAGCCACACTTCTTCAAGTTTGTGTTCTTGCGCGACCGACTCCACTGCGCAGGTGGTTGAGTGGTCGCCGGGAGAACCATGACAGTATGACAGTGTCTCGTGTGCTACTTCCGCTCGATATCCCTTCAACCCGTGTATGTGTTACTGTATGGATTGCAATTTTTTTCGGGGAGGCCTTTCTCTGTGTGCATAAAATAGACCAACTATTGTGTAGGTTGGTGATGGACAATCACATGTGGATTGCTACAGTGCACAGACAACGTTAAATAAATTACACTTCCTGTGCACATAACTATTTAATATCTATGTACCAATTACTACAATTTAGTATGCACCTTTATATTCAGCTAGTTATTGACCAAAAGACTTGAATGGTGTTGATATATATTTATTATACAACACCCGAATTGTCACCGATTTACAAACATAAATTCTATGGAAAATATACCCGTGTGCAGACTGCACACTTCCATAGTACTAGCTAGGTTATTTATATCAATTTTCTATATACAAAAGTGGGGGGGAATCCCCTTGACAACATTCATGTAACTTTAGCATCTAGTGACATGTTATTAATATTTCGTGTGGTGTTCCTCAGGGGTCAGTTTTGGGACCATTACTTTTTACACTGTATACTACTCCATTGAGTCTAGTGATTAATAGGCATAATTTGAGCCATCATCTTTATGCAGATGATACTCAAATTTATATATCATTATCCACTTCAGATGCAAGTAGTTCTTTACAGCAGCTTAGAACTTGTATTGATGACATTTTTTGCTGGATGACTGAGAGTAGATTGAAGCTGAATGCTGATAAAACTGAGTTTCTTATTATTGGTACACACCGGCAGCGTGACAAAATTAAGACTCTTTTTCCTATACCCTTACTTAATCAGCATGTTATGCCTGCAGTTTCGACTAGGAATTTGGGAGTAATTTTTGATGATAAATTAAATTTTAGAGAACACATTTCTCAAATTTGTCGAACATGTTTTTACCACATTCGTGATTTGCGGCGTATTCGTCGATATTTGCCTGTTTCTGTTGCAAAGACTATTGCAACTGCATTAGTTACTAGTAGATTAGACTATTGTAATTCACTTTTTCATAATATTGCTATTAAGGATATCACAAAACTACAACGTGTTCAAAATTGCTTAGCAAGGGTGGTGACTAGGTCTCCACGCTTTACTCCTTCTAAACCGCTTCTAAAGTCTCTGCATTGGCTGCCTGTCCAATATCGTATAATGTTTAAGATGTGTACCATTACTTACCAGGCACTTTCTTCTAAGCAGCCATCGTATTTACATACTTTACTTACTCCTATAAGAAAACCTATTCAACTTCGGTCATCTACTTCTGGTTTACTCTTTGTACCAAAGGTCAATACTAATATGGGGACCAGGGCTTTTGCTGTGGGTGCACCTACTCTATGGAATATGCTTCCTTCTAGCGTGAAATCAGTTGAAAATATTGCTAAATTCAGTCGTCATTTAAAAACATATCTGTACAATCTGGCCTATCCACCATAGCTCCCTGGCGCATCAATCAATCTGATGACAACTTGATTTGTTTACCGACTATGAGATCGATTAATCCTTTTTGTTGTGATGCGCCTCTGAGCTTGGTTTCTAAGGATATAGGCGCAATAGAAGTTAACTAATTATTATTATTATTATATGTCACTAGTGAGCGCAGTGGCTCAGGGGTAGAGCTTCGGACTCTCGACAACGAGAACCCGGGTTCGAATCCTGGCTGCGGTGTTAAAACCTTGGGCAAGTTTTTTCACTCTACATTGCTCCAGTTCACTCAGCTGAATAAATGAGTACCTGGCTATAGACAGTGGTGGATATGTGTACGAGCAGCCTTCGCGCATTAATTGTAGCATATGGCTGGATGCTTCCCAGAGAAATCGAGATGGTGTCTCAGTGAACAGGTCTGTCAGGGGAGTAAAGTGTAAAGCGCTTTGAGCGGTCCTGAGAACTGGATACTGCGATATATAAGAACTTGCCTTTTTGCCTTTATTGAACCTGATATATTGTACATTATATGAGAGTCAATAGGAAATGCACGGGGTGTTTTCGTGATCCGCGATTTGCAAAAATATTTCCTCGTATGAAACGTGACGGCTCTTTTTATTCCTGCGATTCGTGGTTAGATCCAAAAACACGATGCGTGGTATAAAATATATTTTCCTTGTGAACTGTGATTGAGGTATCACTTTCTTCGTGAAATTGACGACAGGTTACTAAGAATATCGAAATCTTCGCCGACTTCAGCTCAGAAAATATATCTACACCACCAAACCCCAAAAGATAATACTTTAAATGGAACCAAAAGGGAAATGTTGCATGCTATGCACGTCAAATAGTTAATAGAAACCAAACATTTCGAACGGTAATCACATTCATAACGGCACTGGTTTATGATTAATTTTATTTTTTAATACATCGTCTTTCGAACTTCATGAAATGCACCATTGTTGATATTATGTGACGTAACGATTGCTCTTTGCACATCTAGCTGTCATGCTGCCACTTTCCGAGTGGTCAACCTGAAAAAGGAACTGAGTAGCTACGAAAGATAGTACTTTTGAAAACTTATTTAGCGAGTGATGTCAGAGTGCTATATTAAACCAGCCCTATATTATTGTTCATGCAAATTGATTCCCCGATACAGCTTGGCCCTGCTATTCGGTGTCTTCTAGCCTTATTGTCACGTAGTTTTACCTTATTTCTAGCATACACATGCCTCTGTTCATGTGAACGTGAATCCATTCAAAGTAGGATCAAGTAAAACTAATAGTAATGAATTATAACCATCAAAGTCACAGTGAAGGCATTCATTGGAGCGGCGGGGGACGTCCAACTCGCTTAGACCTATATAGCTGGCCGGCGCCCGGCTCAGCCTCAGTCCAGGCAGTGTTTACTCGATAACTTCTAGGCTGTGGCGGACATTTATGCACAATATAATTATGTACATAAGTCATAGCGACAGATCTACCGCACTGTGTCTACTGTTGCAAGATTTAAATTATCTAGATACCAGAGATTTGGTATTTATTAAACTTCTTGCGCTCTGACTTGGCTGCGCGCTCGACGGAAAATGTCCGGGGTTTCGACGACTGTGGTCGGTGACTAAATATCGTTTGCACAGCTGCATGCCTCAAAACGTCGGTGTCGTTCTGCGAATCTTGATCCACGGTGAGAAACATTATCTTCGAAGCAACTTTCTTAGAAATGCGCCAAACAAAACTGTATTTCGAGGGCAGTTACGAAGCCATGCACTGCTTCAGTTCTGATCTCTCCTATGGGGAGCGAAACTATGGCAGCTCTTTGGGTTTTGTCCATTTGCTATACCAAATAAATGTATTACTATTATTCTTATTATCTTTGTCCATTCCCTGTCACAATATAAATTAGAATACAAATCTCCCCTTTTGCTGCAGTCGGTTGGAAAGGTGACTAACCTTTGTGACGACTGCATGGCGACAACAATATGTTGTTTGTAAAAAAAATCATGTTTTCCTCTGTACGTCTCTATATTTTGTGTATTGCTGGTGTGTGTGTGTGTGTGTGTGTGTGTGTGTGTGTGTGTGTGTGTGTGTGTGTGTGTGTGTGTGTATGTGTGTGTGTGTGTGTATATATATATATGTGTGCGTGTGTGCGTGTGTCTGTGTGTGTTATTTTAACGACAGGCGTTCCCTTTAACAACAAATTACATGTAAAATCTCACAATTGTGTGTTGAAAATGTAAAGAAATGTCCCTATTTTCTTATCATTACATAAGGAAGTTCTGTTATTATATTGACGTCTTTAAATGTGGCGTGTGTGTGTGCGCGCGGGTGCGCGTGGGCATGCGTGTATGTATGTCTATATTGTGTGTGTGTGTGTGTGTGTGTGTGTGTGTGGGCGTGCGTGCGTGCGTGCATGCGAGCGTGCGTGCGTGCGTGCGTGCGTACGCCGCCGGAGTGCTGAAATTTGCCGCTGGTATAGTCATTTTGTCTTTCAATACATCGTGTTTAGTAATACTGATTCACCATTTGTGGAAAACTGCAATTATCTGCGTGGTTATATTCACGCTCTATCTAAAGCGGCTGTTCATTCGCTTCAAAAGCGCACGGTGGCTATCCGGAGCTTACTGTTGGCGAGCCGACCTCGAGATAACGTCACAGTAACGTTGCGTTCGCTATACCAGCCTTAAATGGCGACGTCAGCGGGCAAATGGCCAGCGCTTACGACTGTCAAGCGAAAACTTTAAATAGCGGAATCTTGCGTGTGATATGCTATTCAACGGATGAAACACGCAAGAACCGATATCTGATTTAAGCGTGATTGATATATCTGTGAAACTTCTGGTGAAATACGAGTTGTTATTGTCGTTACATAGCTAATCAGTCCAGTAGCACATAACTTTAAACTAGGCCATATATGGCTGGAAATATGCTGTCGGCGGACAAACGTCGACCCAATACATCGCCGGAGGTGTCGTGTCGATCTAGATCGCTAACTGTACCAACGGGGGTTAATATTATGTTGCCTTCGCTAGCGTCACGCCAATCGTACCAAACTTCAGGCGTCTGAATCGAGGTCACCAACGTGAATACGACGTGTGTGTCTCTGGTCTCCAGAGTCAAATAACATTCTGATTGACTCCGTATACGTGTCTGTATGATAGAAATAAAGGCAAGTTCTTATATATCGCAGTATCCAATCCTCAGGACCGTTCAAAGCGCTTTACACTTTACTTCCCTGACAGACCTGTTCACTCAGACACCATCTCGGCTTCTCTGGGAAGGATCCAGCCATATGCTACAATTAATGTGCGAAGGCTGCTCGTACACATATCCACCACTGTCTAAAGCCAGGTACACATTTATACAGCTGAGTGAATTGGAGCAATGTAGAGTGGAAAAAATTGCCCATGGTTTTAGCACCGCAGCACAGGATTCGAACCCGGGTTATCGTAGTCGAGTGTCCGAAACTCTACCCCAGAGCCATTGCATCTCAATATAGTTGCGTGTCAAAACGTGATATGCATCTTTAATTTTAACGATATTGGTATCAGTGGTGCCTTTTCTACCGTCACGTCAGCGGTATCTTTAGGTGACTGAATCGAGGTCAGCAACGTGAATGCGACATGTAACAGCAAGGTTTGCCAGAGTCGCATAACGTCCTGGTTGATTGCATTCATGTGTGTGGCTGACCGTCAGCCTAGCTGTGTTGATGTCATTGTGTGCTGAACCGTGATATGGTTAAACAGATAAGTTCTCATACAGCGCGGTACCCAGTTCATAGGACTATTCAGAGCGCATTACACTGTACTCAGCCGGTTCAATCGAACACCATCTTTACCGCTATGGGAAGCGTTCAGCCACGTTGGAATTAATGCGCAAAATGTTCGCGTACAAATATCCACCACTGCCTATAGCCATGCATTAATTCACCCAATTTTGTGAATTGGAGCAATGTAGAGAGAACGAATTTGATCAAAATGCCATAGTTAAATGCTGCGTTTGACCCTGGGTTCTCTTGAGATTCTAGGTCAGATGTTCTAGTCACTTCGCCACTGTGCTCTATACACACGGCGTAGGCTATACAACCTTGTC
>OZ024860.1:42928660-42936160 GCA_964017155.1 Oasisia sp. SBJ-2009
CTCCCCTGTCTGCCAGATCTTGTTGCAGATAGTCAGTAGGGCGCTTATCATGGCTTCCTTCTCCCCCTGCCTGCACCAGCTCCGCTGGGACGTTGTCCGCTCCTGCTGACTTCCCCTTCTTGAGCGATTTCACCGCTGCTTCCACTTCTTCGTGAAGGATGGGGTAGTTGTCGTTGTCGGCTGCTGGAGGGACGTTTAGTACTTCTGGGTCTCCTGTGGCTCTGTAGTTGTACAGCTCGGAGCAGTATTCGGACCACCTCTTTAGGATGTTCTGTTCTTCAGTCAGACATTTTCCATCCTTGTCCTATATGGTGGTGGTTCGCCCTTGCTTTGTGCTGGTCAGGTCTTTCACCAGCTGGTAAGTTTTCTTGCTGTTATTTTTCTTCATGTTATTTTCGATGTCCTGGCACTGCTCTTCAACCCAGTCCATATTTGCTTTTTTCATGCTTTTCTTGATTTCTTGGTTGACTGCCTTGTACTGCGTTACTCCTTCCGCATCTTTCTTCTTCTTCTTCAACTCCCTTCGTTTGTCGCACAGATCAAATAAGTCAGTTGTGACCCAGGGCTTCTTAACTGGGCGATGTGTGCAAAGGATCTCATTGGCGGTGTTGGTCACTGCTGAGTTGAAGTTGTTGATCAATGTTTCCATGTCTGTACCATCAGCGTCCAGAATGGTGAGCGCTGGAAATGTTCCTCTTATTATTGCGTGAAAGGCTTTTGCTACTTCGGGGTCCTTCAGCTTCTCAAAGTTTAAATTTTATCCTGGTGTGGCCGAGTTTCTTAACCCTCTTCAGATGTAGCTTGAAGGTCATCATGACGAGTTCATGGTCGCTTCCAATGTCGGCTCCAGGAAAGCTCCGTGTCTTGGCAATGTTTACACTGGACCGGAAGCGCTTCCTTACCATGATGTAGTCTATCTGGTTGTGGTACTTTCCTATTGGGCTGTGCCACGTGGCTTTTCTGGATGCTTTGTGTGGGCCAAAGGTGTTCGCCAGCATAAGGTCGTTGTAGCTGGCAAATTCCAGGAGCCTTAGGCCTCTCTCATTTGATTTGGTGTTGCAGTATCTTCCACATGTGCCTCTCCAGTTCTCATAAGCATGTTCTCCTATCTTGGCGTTCCAGTCACCTTGCACCGCTAGGATGTCTTTCTTTGGAGTTTGGTCCAGGACTTCCTGTAGTTGTTCGTAGAAGTCTTCTACATCGTCATCGTCATAGTCTGATGTTGGGGCATACGCTTGTATGATGGTGATGTTGAATGGGGTTGCCCTCAGGCGGATGGTGATTAGTCGGCTGGAAATTGGCCGACAACCCATGACGCAGTTCACAGTGTTTTTGTGAATGAGGAACCCGATTCCTTGTTGATGTTTGTCGTCTCTACCACTGTAGTATAGTTTGTGTTCTTCCTGGGTGAATGTTTCCCCGATATTTTTCCACCGCATTTCGCAGAACATTCACAACCGTGTTTAACTCATAACAATGCTAAAGTACTGAAATGTTCAAAATTGTGCATGAATGGATGTAGTTGGCATATTTCCGATTGCAAGTTCTGTCAACAGACTGCTTAGTAAATTAGTATACTGTATGCAGTAAACTCGTTTTTGACAAACGCATTGTGAATATATCGTCATAATTAAGTGTCACAACACGAACAAGCAAATAAAAGGGAAATTATTAGAAGTATCAATTTGGTAAACTAACAGCGTGCATGACGACTAGAGGTACCATTAAGCAATAGGGTCTAACGAATATACAAAGAATACTGCAGGAAGATGGAGGAACTTAGAGAAAGACTGACATGATACAATGTGAACAATGAAACTAATTGGAGTCGGTTTGCAATGGCCACGTATGTAACGAAATAGTGAGCAATGACATACAATGTGCATGTAGTGTTATACGTTTCTATCGTATGTTTTGATCAATTTATTTAACGACAATTAGTTGGAAATAAATATAGGATAGTTTTGTTTATTAGAGTATTCTTACGATGCAGCCGTAAACAACTAGCTTCTTTATCATAAAGTTGTCTTATGTTCTTCTGCACTAATTAAGATGTTCATGTATTTACAATATGGATATGTAACACAAGCAATGTGTTGCTTAATTCAAGTTCTTACATAATGTATATGTATTATGCTTCCTACTGTACTGTACAAAACATTGTGTAAAATACATTGTATGATTATTATTATTTTATTATTATTATTATTAGTAGTAGTAGTAGTAGTAGTAGTGGTAGTGGTAGTGGTAGCGGTAGCGGTAGCGGTAGCGGTAGCGGTAGCGGTAGCGGTAGCGGTAGCGGTAGCGGTAGCGGTAGCGGTAGCGGAAGCGGCAGCGGAAGCGGCAGCGGCAGCGGCAGCGGAAGCGGCAGCGGAAGCGGCAGCGGCAGCGGCAGCGGTAGCGGTAGTGGTAGTAGTAGTAATAGTAGTATTACCACCATCATTATCACCATTATCGCTATTATTGCTATTACACTATCTTGTTTGTTTTCAATACCTACATTTCCACGCAGATCTTCTCACAAACGGTTCTACTATGTACAAATATGAAACCTAGTCCACCAGAGTTTATCAATGTAATTTAGTCAGGGAGCAAGGGAGAAAATGCTGACATTTGTTCGAGAGATACATTAAATATGATACGAACCGTACAGCGAGAGAGTTGGTCTGGTGAAGGTGTATTACGTTTTCAGCGAAATGTGCCGAACATTGTCGTTCATGCTGGAGGAATGGAGAAAACAAATGCGACCGATGTTCAATTGGATACACATTAAAACTGGACAAGACGTGCGCTAAGGATGGTGAGTGGGCAAATGCAGGGCTTGTCAGAGAGTTACGTATCTGAAATTGTGATGAAAATGTCAGAACGGTGAGTTTCACGTAGTATTGAATTGTTGACATATTGCAGCAACTGGTATGAATATTCATTGCAATTGCTGGGGATGTGAACTACAATAAACCACTATTAGCAGATTCACGGACACGGATATGGTCTTTAGGCTTTGCGAATATGTGTGCAATGATTGGTATTGAAAAGTTGACATTTTTGGTAATCTTAAATCTTCAGATATTTATAATTATCAATAAGAAAAAGAGCAAACTAGTATTTGTTGAACAACCAAACATTTCGGAGTATTGATATGCAGTGACTTGAAAAACGATGGAAGTAGTTGTATTAAGACATCTGTGTAGCTTTTGTGCGAGGTCTAACAGTTTTATTTGACAGTGTCACCACTGTTCTATCGGCATCAAACTAAATCTGTTTCAAGCATATTGTTGTACATCGTATTACTCCCAACTCTGGGTAAATTTTAGCAATGTCCCATATCTAAAGGTTTTCTTTCAACAAAAAGCAGACGAATCTGAGCATATAACGGTTGTGACACTGTGAGTAACATGTGTGTTACTAACGCAAGTAATACCCTTTGACGCCCTACTGCGTATTAGTTATTGTATGGTTATGAAAAAACGTAGCCAATGCTCAACATTAACAGTGATTTGGCAAGATACATGTGTTGGTACAGTTGTACAGGTATTGTTAATGGACCCGTATAGAGCAGCTGGCTCGAATCACTGTATATTACAAAACAGTGAGTATTATATCAAATCTTATATATATATATATATACATATATATATATATATATATATATATATATATATATATATATAAATATATATATATATATATATATATATATATATATATATATATATATATATGTATATATAATATTATCTTATTTATCAACTTTATCGAACTTATTACGTTATGTAATTTTCATCTACTCATATATTTTACTTCTTAAACGCTATGTTTGTATATTTAGCAGTTTTATGAAGGTTTTATAATAAAATGAATGTATTCGTTCGGTGTTTTTAACGATTAACAGATTATCCCTTAAACATCTTCAGTTACTACTAATAACATAACGCATCTTAAACCATTACACCGTTTCAGTGAAGTGTGCCGAGCATTGTGGGTCTTGTTGGTACAGTGGAGAGAGTAAATGTGACATCTGCCACTTGGGATATGTACTAAATTATTACAGAACCTGCACTCAAAAGAAAGGTGAGACGACTTCGAATATATTGTATTGTGTATTTTCTTACTATTATATACAGTTCATTAAACGAAACAGGCGTACATACACGCACGTGTATTCACATACACACACATTGATACATACACACTGATATACACACACACTGACACCATACACACACCACACACACCACACACACACACACACACACACACACACACACTCACACTCACACACACACTGACAAACACCACACACATATATACATACACACACGCACGCACACACACACGTACGCACACACCACACGCGCACACATATATACACACATACACACACCACACGCACACACACACATATACATACACGCACGCACATACACACGCACGCATACACACATATACACATACACATACACATACACATACACATACACATACACACACACACGCACACACGCACGCACTCACACACACACACACACACACACACACACGCACACACACACACACACACACACACACACACACACACACACACACACATACACACACGCACATTCTTTCCTTCCTTCCTTCAGATGTGAGTTTACGTCACACATTGTATTCAACGCAATGCAGTTTAGATCAGTTTTGTGTGTCTCCAGCTATAAAATATTAGTGTATATTTAAAAAAAATCTTCGTTTGTCTTATACCCTGTGATCTTGCCGTTACAGATGTAACGCACCCCGGAAAGTGCCCAAGTGGCCCATCGTTTGCGGTTGGCATATGTCACAGTGAATGTAGTCATGATGCCCAATGTCCAATTGACAAGAAATGCTGCTCCAATGGTTGCGGTAAAAGCTGTAAAGAGCCAGTTCTACAGACAGGTAATCCATATCACCAGGGATCTTATATGTTTGAAATATTTTCGTTTCCGGTTTGTTTTGAAAGTTTATAATGACCAATTACTGAATAATTCCATACTGCCCGCATAATTGTTATCAGCAAATTTCACGTTTCATAACCAATACTTTCGAGTAATTTCCAATATAACGTTTAACAGCAATGCCTATACAACCGACCAACTGTAATACTTAGTATTATGAATATACGGCAGTAAGAATACCAAGGATTTATGACTTAGCGTGAACGTTTCAGGTCCATGTGCTGATCATTGTCTCGCGTGCAAGAGGAACGGACCACAGAAGTGTGACTTGTGTGACCACGGCTATAAACTGACAGAGCACATGAACTGTACATCGTCACCAGGTTAGTTTAAGACAGCTCAGAAAACAACTCAGTGATCACGACATCAACTTAAATTTTATGTATTAGCAGCAATAGCAGAATCATCGTCGTCGATATCATCATCATTAGCATCGTCGTTGTCGTCATTATTATCAGCTAAATGCGTATTTATTTTCCTGATACCCACATATCACTCATAACACTGAGTGTATATAAATATTTATTTTATCTCATATTCGCTTGTATAAGCACATCAATATATGAATTTCAATTCAGTTCATGCCTTCAGCCAACCAATTGTAGAGGTGAATTTACATTGTGAGTTTACGTCAGCTTGATCTAATTCTGTGGTGCATATCTGTGTTGATTATCTTGAATTGAATGGTATTATTCTCTGATGATGTTCTCCGTAAGAAAACTCTATTGCATGAACAAAGAAGACTGTCTTAGCACAATTATATCTCCACAAGGAACTATCCACATTTTATCATCGTGTGTTGCTCTGAAGACACATGCTATTGTCGAATCACATAGTTTCATTCGTGTGTACTTTTCAGTGTGCTCTGAAGAAATAGAGATCTGCATGAAAGACTGGACCACTGTTTACGAGCAGATAGACGACCCTCGGTCCTCGCAGTCAGAGAACACAGCGAAGTTGTGCTAGTGAGTATTAAAAACAATGGACATACTGGCGTTTTTGTATGACCAGACGAGACGAGACCAGATCAGACTCACCCCGACTGTCCTGTATACACTTCACCGACTTACACCGACTTACACCGACTAAGAAGATGAAACGTTTTCTCGAGAAGCTATCCGTAATGTTGCTGTGGTAATGTAACATATATTTAACCGAAATCAATATTTTTATCAAATGCAATGCTCTCACAACGAAGGCTCCTCGCATAAATGTGGTTGTGACGTAAGCAAACAGCGACATGGTACTGTACTTATAATAATTTCGTTTCTTAATATAGCGCTTTTACGTAATAAAATGCCACCCCAAGCGCTTCACATTAATTTGACATGTTGAATAAATCTAAAATATAAATGAATTAAATATATAAGCTAAGATAAAATAAATATATAAGCTAAGATAGATAATTAAATAAGCTTAGATAAATTAATAAAATAAAATAATAACATTGTTTGATGTTTCAACAGCCTTCTGCCAGATGTCAAAGACTGCATGGATGATCTGCGGAATGTGTGTGACGAAGACGGAACCTGGATCACGTCCATGGAGTTGATCACCGCCTTTGAAGGCACATGTGCTCCCACCACAGGTAAATATGAAAGACAATTCGGTATAGGCTACTGTACAATGAACGAACGAACGAATGGATTAAATTGCCTTTTCATTTCAGGATATGGCAAGTTGTCTATAAAATTATAGACAAGCTGATCTTTTGCTAAGCTCCCTACTCGCAAGAGGTCTGTACCCAACCATTCCTCCAAATTCTGCTTCATTTGTCTCGTCGGTCAACTTCTGCTTCTGCTATCTTAAAATTGTTCTTTCATTGATATTTGGGTATGTAGGATATTAAAAGCACCTTGCCATTCTTATTCCACGAAACATGCCATCGTGTTTAGGTATCATTTCTAAGCTTTAGATATGTAAGTCGGAAAACTATATTTTTAATGGCTCGTTACAAAGGACCTAAATCATATAGAGATGTGCCTATAAATGCAATCATCTGTGCTAGAAAGAACAATACCAGTACTACCTCCTGAACTGACAAACTGGTTTACATGAGATTCATTATTTTGAAAACTAGTAGTTGCCTTTTCTAATTTAACATTACTGTACAACAAATGTCAGTTCGTTAGTGTTATTATAAGTTTTGCATGCTTATGTATCTTGTGCGTATAGTAGTGCAAGTTCATTTACAAACAAGTACAATTCATTAAATTAATATAACATGTTCAATATGTGCAGTGCACAAGTATTTGATTGACGCTTGCAGCTCGTCTTCCACCAATGCATGATATTTAGGTAAAATAACGCCTTTGCATATTATCCCTCTTTAATAAAAAATATTTATTTCAGAATCGATCCCAACCACGTCAACATTACGCGCGACCACTTCAGGTAAATCAAACCAACGCTTGCATTGCAATTTATGCATTTTTAATGTGTTTTTAGTAAACATGTTCAATTGTGTATGTAACTCAAATGTATGCATGTGAATTATCATACTGGTAGCAGTTCATGTGCGAGACAC
>OZ024860.1:42941160-42971160 GCA_964017155.1 Oasisia sp. SBJ-2009
TACGTTGAACTGCCACATATGACCATTATACTGTATGTCAGTTCATTAACCCACCCACCCTGCCCTGGTCAGGTGTCTGTCAGGCTACGGTGGCGAGTACTGCGACCTCAGCAAGAGCGGCATGTCCACTAAGGGGCGAAACATCGTCGGTCCAGTGGCAGGCGGCATCAGCGTCTTCCTGGTGGTCGGCATCGTTGTGATGGCCGCCCTCGTCTACCGGAAGAGACAGGCCGAGAAACAGTGAGTACTACTACTATTGCTGCTACTACTATTGCTGCTACTGCTACTGTTACTGTTACTGTTACCGCTACTGTTACCGCTACCGCTACCGCTACCGCTACCGCTACCGCTACCGCTACCGCTACCGCGACCGCGACCGCGACCGCGACCGCGACCGCGACCGCGACCGCGACCGCGACCGCGACCGCGACCGCGACCGCGACCGCGACCGCGACCGCGACCGCGACCACGACCACGACCACTACCACTACCACTACTACTACGGAAAGTCATGTACCTTCACGTCATTTTGTTTTCACAAAAAGTCATGTGACTACTTTTAGTTTGCTCTCACTTTGTTGGAGTTAGGTCCTGTCGTCCAAACATTACGACCTCATAATACAATACCATGTAAAACATAACTCATTGTGGAAACCTAGCACAAAATTGTCCTGAAGCAACTGAAACGAAAGTTACGCGTATTACGCATTGTTCAGACTGGTAACACTTCACCGTGCTACATTGTCCTACTTTACAGTTGAAATGTTTACAACATTTGCTGATGAAGGAAATTTTTTCTTTAAGATCGTCAACTAGAACTGTCTTAACACACCTCACAACACTGGGTGTTTCTTTGTTTCAGGGATCCACTAAATCCGGACGGTGGGGTCGCCAACCCTCTCTACGCCGTCTTCACTAGTGGCACAGGTCAATCAAACCCACCAGTGGCCGACGGTATGGACAACCCAGTCTATTCCGGATAACGACGACGACGACCGCAATAGCAGCAGCGACACAGCAGATCTAATAAACCACCATTCGTCACATTCACATGTCCTACATACCACAAGGCAGCAATAATTCTGCTTCACTTTGATGAACAATGGTTTCTTGATAGAGTTGCCGTGAAGCGGTGGCTCCGTGACTTGAACGTCGGAATGTTGGCCAAGAGAACTCCAACTGGAACCTGGTGCTAGTTGTGTCGAATCGTGGATAAATTCATTCAATCTCCGTTGCTCCAACTTTATCAGACCGTACCCGCCAATAGAGAGAGGAGGATATTGTCTACAAATAGTAATCTTGTATCAATTGAAACATGGCTGTGTGCTTCCCGAAGAGTCGATATTGTGTTTGAACATGGAGGTCTACCTCAGAGACAGGTGTAGAGTGCTTTGAGCAGAGCTACTGGCTGAATACTGCGTTCTATAAGAACTTACCTTTACTTGTTTCAGTTACAGTGTTATGACACTTAGCAGCAACAAATACGTGATCATATTAGTGAGAGTCGCCTTTGTAAATCCACTACCATAGCCAATACTGTTATTATGTCAACAAGACGTTGATGTATTGGCCTCTACTGCTGCTGTCACTGTTGTTCCTTCTACCACGGTTGTTGTTGTTGCTGCGGCTACAATAACAACAACAACAACAACAACAACAACAACAACAACAACAACAACAACAACTACTACTACTACTACTACTACTACTACTACTACTACTACTACTACTACGACTACTACTACTACTACTACTACTACTACTACTACCATTAAATGCACAGTTCACACACCATAGCAATTTATAATCACTGCGTTGACTAATTGACTTAATTCACGCTGTTTTTACTTGTGACTTGGCAGGCAGTATTAATCGTGTTCGTTATTTCGCACAGCTCGTGATTCAACACATTTTAAGTGTACTGTTTATATTGTTTTTATACTAACACATTTTCTTTGCGTAACTTAGATGTTTACCATGCAAAGTTGCATCCCATATATAAGTATTTATACAACCGACTACTTCAGTTTAAATTGTTGTCGTGTCTGCATAGAGGTGCGATAAGGTTTGGCTTTGTAGAAGCACTTCACTTGCAGCCATATTGCCTTTGTGTCTAAACAAAGCGAATGTTGGAGGGCACGTGTGATGTGCCATCCCTACATTTCCTCATGGGATATTATGTTGTGCAGAACATCCACTTATGTATTAAATGTAGTGGAGGACATAGGTTTTGCCCTTGTTTTGTGCCATATTTAGAAGCGCATGCATTGTGTATGACTTATATTTAAACCTTGCACAAGCATAGCCGTTGAATTGCGGACGTGTATTTTGTTTGTGTCGCCCCCAAATAGATAATGAATAGAACAACATTGATAATGGGGGTTCCTAGTAAATACCTGTTGATTAAAACGACAAACGATTGTGTCTCCCAGTATTCCGTGGATTCTAAATGTTGGTTTCATTTAATCTCAGCAGAAGAATACCAGGGCGCATCGAATCAGTTGGACAACACCGCGTTGGCAGTATTAAAACAGCACAGATTGTGTGTTTGGCAATTTACATACAATTTGCCATATTTATACGTTTGTGCATGATGGATAAGGTACAAGTTTACGCGCAGAAGCATAATGCACTAGACGCTACGTATACATGATACGTATTAGATTGTGGTTGGGTTTTTTCTATTTGCCATATTTTAGCACCTTTCATGCATGGTGGTGGAGCGATATTTTCATTTGCAGTACTTAGCATACTGCACAATGTTTGCGACTGGATTGCGTATGTGGCAAACAATGCCTGTGTGGTTTTGGCGTTTGTCGCTTGCTGTAGTTACGTACGTATCCAACACGTCACGGTTTGCTTACGTCACAATCGAAATTTCTCGCGAAGCCTCCAAACGTTGCCTTCGCCATCAATGTTGATAACGGTTAAATATATTTTATGAATTGCATTACGACTGCGATACGACATCTCCGAAAGCAAACATTACTGCATACATTTTGAGACTACTGGAACATTTCCTTAGGTGTTTGTCATTAAGATAATTTTCTGAAACCAGAACTTAAACTAAATATACGACGAAAAACACGTATCCACTTTTCATCCGTTGACGAAGTGTCACGTGTGCTAACCAAGTTGGACACATCAATTATAGAAGACTTTGTAAATTAAGGTTGTAACATCAGAACAATTATTGATTAATCGCCCGTGTACGTGTAATAAATATTGATATCACTACATATTACGATGTCTGTCTATTTTGTTGCAAGCGCTTTCAGTCGTTAACGAAATCGATAATCCAAGACAAAATAGAACGTTGCGTGCCATTGCATTGTCTGTGATTAGACGGAAAGGACAATCCGAATTACCCATTTAGTCAAAGGAAATTTCACTGTATCTAATCATTAACGCATTTGGTGCATTTAACTAGAATTCATTGGCATACTTAAATTAATAGCTTATTCAATTAAAATATGACTTTATATTAACTCGCAAAACTATCATAATTATTATTCCGTGTCTTCGTCGTTTCTGAACGAACAGGCCAAAGACATAGAGCGCCTACAAGACCGCCCGCAGATAGTTAAAGCCTTTCACCACTTACAACGTCGACAACCCTCTAAGCTGACGGTGTAAGATTAGTTTAAACACGTCATAGCTGACAAACACAACGTTTCGAGAGGGGGGCAATCTAATACTGGGAAGGCAGCATTATAGCGGTATCTGAATGCCCACATGGCAGTGTCATACTGATGTACCAGGGGGAGTAGAGTTATACTGATATAATATTACCGGGGGAGCAGATTTACACTGGATGCAATGTTATACCTTCTCACCGGGGTTCGAATCTTGGTACCAACTGTCATTTCGAAACTGTCAGTTTTGTTCACCTCATGTTGTGTGTGTATCTGTGTATCTGTGTATCTGTGTATCTGTGTATCTGTGTATCTGTGTATCTATATCTGTGTAACTGTGTAACTGGGTATATGTGCATCTGTGTAACTGTGTATCTGTGTAACTGTGTATCTGTGTATATGTGTATATGTGTAACTGTGTAACTGGGTATCTGTGTATATGTGTAACTGTGTATCTCTGTATCTGTGTTTCTGTGTAACTGGTATATGTATATGTGTAACTGTATATCTGTTTATCTGCGTATCTGTGTATCTGTGTATCTGTGTATCTGTGTATCTGTGCATTTGTGTATTTGTGGATCTGTGGAATTATGAATTTTGGCAGAGGTTATGTAAGCTGTTGGTCATTTCTATCTGGTGTTTATGTTAGGGAACTAAGCGACCCGACGCAAGAGACAAACTATGTAACTTGTTGTGGATTTGGTAACTCTAGAGAAAGATACTCTGAAATAAACCGTCAGCGCAATATCTCACTATGAATGGGATGAGTAATTATCCAGATGCAAACAACGTTGGCGTAATGAACATGCATCCCTTGCCAAAGGATAAGTGAAAGAGTTTCACGTTAACACTTCAAAATGTATAAACTCCAATTGTAGACCATGCACTAGTATAGTGACCGGAGGTCGTCACGACTCAGCGAATAAACACAATTCACTAGAACTTCTCGACCGCGGCTAGTCAAGTAAATACGCCGGCTCAGTGAAGCGAGGTAATTGTACTGTACTCAGTGTGATGTTTGGCACTGTAGACTTTCTTACAATTCCACACGGACCAGTGTGTTGAGCAGACTACGTATAGTCATGGAGACATTGCCATAGAAGACAAGAAACGTGTCGTTTCACAAGTAAGTCTGTCTTAAGGTTCTCCTCTATGCAGATCCGTTCTAACGAATGGCGTGGTGGTGTACTGGCCATAGGTTGTTCAATCTAGAAATCGGACTTCTTGTGTATTACAACGCTACCGGTCATGCTCTATGGAGCACCGTTTTTCTTCAAAATGTTTAGCGTGTCGTGTCGTGTCAACGTGTGAGAGTGTGTTACTAACGTATACAAATCAGCAAGTATTAATACAAAGAGGCTTCAAGTGTACAGTTTTCAGTTGATATTCCTGTAGAAAAGCCGAGCAGCGTGACTGTTGGAGGTGCACCATTCATACCGGTCCGTCGTATGATTGAACTGCACTTATGAATTGCTACTGTGCCTAAAATAACTCACCCCATATTGAGGTCACGTATTCAATATGACCTATTTGGAGCTATAATAACTGGGATCGCAGATCTATTGTCAAAGAGCGTACTGGTTGACATCAGGTATATTTGACCTGCGATATCACTGTGAGTTGTCGACTAAACGCGTGGGGCATAATTATGTAACATGTGACTGAGATTCCATGGGCCGAGTAGGGTAAAGACTGGGGTAGTGATGTTTGTGTGTTAACGCATCTACGTATGCTGGCTGATACCGAACGACTATATTGAGTTGGACACATACACACACACATACACACATACACACATACACACACACCATACACACACATACACACATACACACACATACTCATGCACACACACATACACAAACCATACACACACACACTCACGCACGCAAACACACACATACTCACACATACATACACTCATACACGCACGTACACATACACACACTCACACACGCACTCACACAAATACACATATACACTCACACACGCTCACACGCACACACACACACACGCACGCACGCACACATACACACACGCACACATACATACATACACTCACACCAACACCCACACATATATACATACATACATACATACATACATACATACATACATATATACATACATGCATACATGCATATATACATACATACATACATACATACATACATACATACATACATACATACATATATACATGCATACATACATACATACGTACATACATACATACATACATACATACATACATACATACATATACATACATACACATGCGTAGAAAGACAGAGAAATACACACAACCACACACGACACCCACACCCACACCCACACACGCACACGCACACGCACCCACACGCACACGCACACGCACACGCACACGCACACGCACACGCACACTCACACACACACACACACACACACACACACACACACACACACACACACACACGCACAAACACAATGGCATGTAAACACACGCTCACAGTAATAGTAAATTTTAAATGACTGACGTACATTGGCCGATTTGTTTGCACCGTAGATGTGCTGTAGTTACACTATTGACGTCTTTTTCACAGAAGTCTGGCCGATTGGGAAGCTCATTTCGAGAGCGGATGGACATGTATGACGTTAGCGACTCGCTACAATGAGAGTATCTCGCGTTCTACCTCTCATTTTGACGATGTTGAACATCGTTGCCTGCCTGGTATCCTCAAAGGAAGATAAAGGTGAGTTGGGAGCATTACGACGTCCACATAAGGTTAACCACCTCTCTTTGGATGTTGTCTATTCTACTAGTATGGATGGCGTTGGAATGTAGTGACTATTCTGGGAGAATGGTTTAAAACGCCACGTGGATCTCTAAGACATATTGTTGAATGAATGCATGAATGTTTGCATTAGTTCAACAACGTTAAGAAATCCATTTTAGTCCTTTAAGATCGATGTTCGTCCTGGTGCGTCTTGTGTTGCATGCAGAGTGACTAGGTAGACGTAGCCCCGTTCCATTCGTCGGTGCGGTAGTGTTCGTTGCTGGAGTAACACGACCAGTGTTTGCGTCAATATCCCCACAAGCAACACCGACGCCAGCAACAACCCGACCCGACGCCGCCCCCCCCCCCCCCCCGACACCCCCCCCCCCCCCCCCCCCCCGCTGACATGCTGCTCCAAGGCCAGGGCGGCCATTACATATTTTGTTCTCTACAACGCAGCGACATGGCAAGAAACCGCTCGGGGGCTTCAGGTGTCAGTTCCACGTGACCGTTATGATTTGAGTGCGTTCAAGCGTGACCAGTTCAGTTGGCGAGTTCTGACCACTGCTGTTGAGTACATAGCGGACGATGATGTATTTATGTAGAATTTGTTTGTATTATTGCACTGATTTTATTCGCTTCTACACGCTCCTGACCTAATTCTAGATGGCGGGTGGAGAAGGAGGAAGCCCTTTAGCTTATCGAGAGTCCAACCTGTCTATCTAATACTAATTGTATTCCGTCTTTCTGAGATATACTGTTTGTTTAGAACATATTACACTACTAGCATCTACATAATTAGCAGGTAATCTGTTCCATTTACTTATTGTTCTTTGTGAAAATGAGAAATTTCTAATATCTAGTCCACTCTGCTCCTTTGCTAATGTAACTTAATGTCCTCTAGTTCTTCTATCTTCCTTAACCGAGAAAATATATTTCTATAAATAGTCGAACTTCAAATATTTCTAGTCTGATCTCTTCTCAACTTCCTGGTTTCTAGTGTTGTTGAACCACTTTTTCTTAGACATATTTCGCAAAAATATTCCCTATTTGTTTATATCCTTCGGCTAGTGAAATGCTTGCAAATGTGCCGATGAAATACAAACGAACATGAGCATGAATAAACGAAATGCTTAAAAAAGGCGCTAGTAAGACATGTTGGCGGCACATCAAGAATAAACTTTATAAAACTCACACAGAAGTGGTAACAACCACCGCGCCTCCCGGTAATTCCTCTGTGTCCATAAACATTGGTGTCTTCTGTGGTACCGCCAGAAGCAAGAACAACCGCGTGTAGCACAGTTCCATCCACAGAGGCAGAAGAATTCGAAATCTTCTAGATCGGAAAACGAACTGTGCTGCATGCCTACGTGGCGTCTCACCTAGATAATGGACAGGATCAGTTATACGAGATTTCTGACAATCCTCTCGGCAGACGTAAGAGAGTAAAACGTCTGTGCAAAAGCTGTACACGCTCCGGTGACTAATGCTATTTTCGCCATTTGCCGAATGACTCGCGGTTTTCCTTTCCAGAATGCACAGAAAAGGTAGACATCTGCATGAGTGAGGTGTTCGCCTGTACCCCGACGGATAACAAAGATGAGCCTCACACGGAACTGAGCATGTGCAGGTGAGAATTAACGTCAATCATTGCGCTAGTTCTGATGGAGCAGGTGTCTCAATTTGAATCAGTAAGACCTCAAGTGAACCCGTCTGACTAGTTATTTAAAGTAATGTGTCGGGTATCACACGCACTCACTCATTCGCTCACTCATTCACCAATTCGCTCACTCATTCACTAATTCAATAATTCACCAATTAACTCACACATTCACCCGTTCACACACTCACCCACTCACTCACCCACCCACTCACCCAATCACTCACTCTCTCATTCACTCACCTACTCATTCACTCACTCACCCACACACTCACCCAGTAGACACCAACTCACTCATTCACCCACTAACCCACTCACTCACTCTCACACTCACACATTCAAACACTCACACACTCATACACACACACTCACACAATCACATCCACCGTCAAACTCATTCACACACTCACACACTCACCCACTAACACACTCGCACACACACTCACACACTCACACACTCTCACACTCACACACTCACACACTCACACACTCACACACTCACATACTCACACACTCACACACTCACCCACTCACACACTCACACACTCACACACCCACTCACACACTCACACACTCACACACTCAAACACTCACACACACACTCACACACACACTCACACACTCACACACCCATTCACACTCACCACACACTCATACACTCACACACTCACACCACACTCACACACTCACACACTCACACACTCACACACTCACATACTCACCCACTCACCCACTCACCCACTCACACACTCACACACTCACACACTCACACACCCACACTCACACACTCACACACTCACACACCCACTCACACACTCACACACTCACCCACTCACACACTCACACACTCACACACTCACACACCCACACTCACCCAATCACACTCACACACTCATCCACACACGCACTCACTCACCCAGTAGACATCCACTCATCCACTCACACACTCACCCAATCACTCACTCAATCACCCACTCACCCACTCACCCAATCACCCACTCACAAACTCACACACTCACACACTCACCCACTCACCCACTCACACACTCACACACTCAAACACTCACACACTCACACACTCACCCACTCACACACTCACACACTCACACACTCACACACTCACACACTCACACACTCACACACTCACACACACACTCACACACTCACACACCCATTCACACTCACCGACATCACCATGTACACCAATATTATAATTTTTATGACGCCTATTACCGACTAATAATTGTGCTTGCTTCAACAGCATTCTGCCAACTATAATCGAATGCCTGGATAAACTGCAAGCTACATGTGAAAGCGTCGACAACAACTGGATGCTTGCCAACGCCATTGCGACCTCCTTTGAAGAGTCTTGTTCCAACGGCACAGGTAAATGCCGAATGACATTCACGACAACGCCACTAATTTAAGCAGGTGTTGTACCTTAAAAGAATTGAGATAAAATATGTTGTTGTGTGATATACATTCAATGACATCCTCGAGGTCTAGTGGTCGTTGCGACTAATTACTCCAGTGCCAGCTCTCATCTACCCCTGATACATCATTTTCAAAAACTTCTCTTCTAAGGCAGCCAATGAAATCGCCCGCAAGGAGAGTGGTTGACCCCCGGTAAGATTATGTAATATTTTAAGTGGTTTCAGCCACACGCTGCTCGTGGTACATGCGACGTATAGGACGTGAATGTGTCATTATATTCGGATTCTCACTAGTCGTGTGTCTGTCTTCTAATTGGGCAGGTATTTGCGCTGTTCCCACGGCTGACGCAGTAGCGACTGGCCACGTCAATTGCTATAATTATATAGTTTGACTCCTCTAAATCTCCAGCTTTACTGAGATGATTGGCCATGGGGTTATAGCGTAGCTACGACCCCTAGCTTGCGAGAATGAGTGAAATTAGCACGCCATAAATACCTGTCGAAGGTAATGGTGTAACTAAGGAGACATTGGCCGTGTTATTGGAATGCCGAGTTGCTTCCAGTGGTATGGTAAGTGCTACACTATTATGGAACAACAATATTCCTTGTTGTACTGATGTGATTTCATATATTGAAATTGAACTGTCTGAAGTGTAGACTGTAATCTAACGAGAAAATGTTTTTCATTTCAGTTACGTTCATGTGCTCAATACCAACGTCTACACCTTCGGCTAAACGTTAGTATATTTCTGTTCGTCTACTGTTGCGTTTCGTATTAATAATTAAGAACGTATTATTTACGTGGGAGCTGAGACGTTTGAGAGTCATTCCCAAAACATAAGAACATACCATTTAGAGGATATGTAATCATGATTTGGTCAGCCCTGAGCAATCTTAAATTTTTTTAATTTGAATATTATTGACCGCTGGGCTCCACCGTATTAAGTTTAAGCTGCATTTTGGTTGAATTGCTTCTATCTACTCAATGTAGCTTCGATTTGTTTCCGGTTTACTTATACAATACAATACAGTACAAAATTCTGCGCGAAAACAATACTATTTTGTGTCCTATGATATATGGCAGACGTTCTATAGGTTAACAAATCATTTATTTGCGTGCTGAAAACAAAAGGTTGAATTAGATTAACTTACTAGAGTTCTGTTTGGATTCATATAAACAGAGAAGGTCTCTTTCGGCCACAATAGAACGTCTCTTTCGGCCATGACCACCAGCTCTGGCAACGTGTGATTTCAATCATGTCTAATTAGTATTAGTCATACTTACTTCGTTTTGTTTAACATTGCCAGTGTGTGTTACTCTGTGTTTTAACGTTACTATTTACGAGCCATACACCATAGAGTATATTTAAACTGTTTCGATTTCAAGTTACGCAAAACAAATGCAAGTTTGGCATAAGCCTATGTTGCATTGCTTAATGCATTTGATTGACTGCAATTATAGTTAAAAGTTTGAATTTACTTGTCCTAACATGCCTGGATCCGCCCATGTAAATCGCCAAAAGGTGAACTTACCAGGTCGTTCCCTTACGCTTGCCTAGTTGCTCAAGCAGTTTCCTTCATTTGCTGGTGGTTGAACAGTTCCGCAATAGTCCGGGTTAATCAAAAAGACACGCTGCGATCTGTCAATGGCTTTGGCGTTAGTTACGTCACTTCCGCTGGTTACCGCTGAGTTGGTGAGCGTCGCCACTAGTCGTCAAACCATGCGTGTTTACATAGATAACGCATATAATTATATATATATATATATATATATATATATATATATATATACATATACATATCCATATATATATATATATATATATATATATATATATATATATATATATATATATACATATACATATATATATATATATATATATATATATATATATATATATATATATATATATATATATATATATATATATATATATATATATATATATATATATATATATATATATATATATATATATATATATATATATACACATATATAAAGATAGTTAGAGTGCGCATGTGTATGTGTGTTTGTATGTATATGAGTACTTGTCTACTAACTATTATCTCGACGTTACAGATATGCCGCACCCCGGGAAATGCCCCACTGTCCAACCCACTGGGGCTATCACGTGTCAAGTTGAATGTAGGCATGATGACCACTGTCCAAGCGACCAGAAATGCTGCTCCACTGGTTGCGATAGCGTCTGTATAAAGGCAGTTCTACAGACAGGTAAAGCATACCGTCGCGAATGTTGGAAAACTCTTGTTCCCAGTTTGCTTTGAATGTTTAAAATGACTAACTATACTGAGTAATTCCTACACTGTTATCATACCAGACTTATTTGTATATGGAACCGCGAAATCGGCTATGCCATATTTCAGGGCGATCGCGTAATGCGTACATAGCCAATTCAGATAAGTAAAATTAAGATTTCATGTAGTTCCTTTGGAGCAAAAGCCTGTCGCTGAATCAAACACGTGTTTATTCCTTTAGGATGTCATCCGAATGTGCACTACATATTCACCGTGTAATTTCCAATATCACATTTAACAACACTGCTTATTTTAACCGATCAACTGCAGTTCATAATTTTATGAATACTCGTCATGATCGCTTGCAGTAAGAGTAATAGTGATATATGATTTACCATTAACGTTTCAGGGCCATGTGCTGACCATTGTCTCTCGTGCAAGACGAATGGACCACAGAAGTGTGACGTGTGTGACCACGGCTATGAACTGACGAAATATATGAACTGCACATGGTCACCAGGTAAGCTCAAGACAGCTCTGTTTTTGGGGGTCGGCCACATTTGATTTTGGGTGACCTAGTGGCGTGTTGACCCCCACCAATTTGGTGTCAATTGTAAATAATGTGTAATGATATTGTTGGTGTTGGTTGTACATATGTATAAGACATGTTTGCTGAGACTACTGATGTAACTGTTGTTGATAAGGTGTACATATTAAAGTCATTCATTTTGGCCAATTTCAATCAAACTTGGTCTTGCATTATTGCTTTGTATAGGAGACTGTATGTGACCGCGGTTGCATACAATAATCCTATGTGAAGTGATAATTCAAGTGGCGACATCTGGTGGGTTCGGCCAGGAGTAATCAAAGTAATACCCTAGCGGCGGCCGTAGTAATCACCCGGAGTCTATATAAATCCAGTTCAAACCAGTACCGGTCCCATTCGCCACTTGAGTTCGAGAAGCAGCATTGTGTCGTTCACTCAGGAGTTCAATTTATTTTATTCGTATTTGCAAATTTAGTGTTGTTTGCTTTTCCCTGTTTAGGTGCACGAGGTTTTATCCAAATGTTTTCCTCTTATGGTGTACATAGGGTTTTTAGTGCGGTAAATTAAAATAGTCAGTATTGCGTGTTGACCCCCCACCAATTTGGTGTCAATTGTAAATAATGTGTAATGATATTGTTGGTGTTGGTTGTACATATGTATAAGACATGTTTGCTGAGACAACTGATGTAACTGTTGTTGATAATGTGTACATATTAAAGTCATTCATTTTGGCCAATTTCAATCAAACTTGGTCTTGCATTATTGCTTTGCATAGGAGACTCTATATGACCGCGGTTGCATATATATATATATATATATATATATATATATATATATATATATATATATATATATACATATATATATATATATATATATATATATATATATATATATATATATATATATATATATATATGTATATATATATATATATATATATATATATATATATATATGTGTGTGTGTGTGTGTGTGTGTGTGTGTGTGTGTGTGTGTGTGTGTGTGTGTGTGTGTGTGTGTGTGTGTGTGTATGTATATGTGTGTGTGTGTGTGTGTGTGTGTGTGTGTGTGTGTGTGTTTGTGTGTGTTTGTGTGTGTGTGTGTGTGTTTGTGGGCGTGTGCGTGTGCGTGTGCGTGTGCATGTGTGAGTGATCTTAGCATTTCACTTCTGTCAAACGTGGAATGTGACGTAGCTTGCGTGAAGATCGTGTTATATCTCTCACGGCTGCATGTGACCATCCACCAGGCGGCAGCACGGTGGTCATGGTGATTCGTCTCTCGATGGAGTGGAATAATTCCTACGCAGACTTCAACAATCAACACACCAATTATCTCGTCACCACTTTGGAGAAGTCGGTATGTGTGTTAGCTCTATAGCGTCGTTACTACTATCACAATGACATTTTATACGAATCCGGATCCATGTCGATTTCGCCGTTTTAAGAATATGTTGACCTAAATTTGATACAAAAGTGCGTTAGTAATTTAAACTCATTCAGGGCATATTTGTTATAGGAATATACTGCGACATAGCGCATTTTAAAACGCATTTGTGAAGTTGAATGAATGATCCAACTTGCGCTAGTCTGACCCGCAGCAACCGTGCCTTATTGACGCAGTTAGCGGTATACCAGCGCATGTTGATGGAAACTATGTCGCTTTTTGCGTCTCAAAAGTGCGCTAAGATGCAATATTTTCGCAATCTGTGGAGACGTTAATTGATAGACATGTATGTATCAAATTTAGGTAAAAACAAACATAGGGTGAAATCGTGGATGCAGATTGAACAAATTGCCATTCGTTTGATTTTCCTGACAAAAATCGCAGTATACGTTGTTGTTGATATTGAGAGTATTTGTTGTTGTTTTACTTATATTGCAGTTTCAGTCATGAAATACCGTTGTTGACGCTAACTGGTTGCGAAAAGTAAAAAAACAGTATTATTTTTCTATCAAAAATGTTTAATGATGGTTGGTTTGTTCCTTTTTCCAGCTGGGTGCTATCTACAACCGTGTTAAAGGATTTCGTCGTGTTTATGTGGAGAGTCTCTTGTGAGTACAACAATTTATCTACTTTGAACATCGTGATATGATTTGAAAATAAGTATACGCTAAACATAACGTGGTGCCGGCCAGATATGTGTTACTGCTGTCTTTGCTGTCTTTGTCAACAAGCACAGTAGCTGATGTCTAGGGTGACGAAATGGACTCGTGGTTGTTGTTTTATCAGAACATGTTTCATTCTGCCTACCACCCTCTCCCTTGTCATCACCCACCCACCCACCCACCCACCCACCTACTTACTCACTTACCCACCCACTCACTCACTCACCCACCCATTCTCCCACCCACCTACTTACTCACTTACCCACCCACTCACTCACTCACTCACTCACTCACTCACTCACTCACTCACTCACTCACTCACTCACTCACCCACCCACCCACCCACCCACCCGGTCGGTCGGTCGGTCGGTCGGTCGGTCGGTCGGTCGGTCGGTCGGTCGGTCGGTCGGTCGGTCGGTCGGTCGGTCGGTCGGTCGGTCGGTCGGTCGGTCGGTCGGTCGGTCGGTCGGTCGGTCGGTCGGTCGGTCGGTCGGTCGGTCGGTCGGTCGGTCGGTCGGTCGGTCGGTCGGTCGGTCGGTCGGTCGGTCGGTCGGTCGGTCGGTCGGTCGGTCGGTCGGTCGGTCGGTCGGTCGGTCGGTCGGTCGGTCGGTCGGTCGGTCGGTCGGTCGGTCGGTCGGTCGGTCGGTCGGTCGGTCGGTCGGTCGGTCGGTCGGTCGGTCGGTCGGTCGGTCAGTCAGTCGCCTCCGCCCCCGCCCCCGCCCCCGCCCCCGCCACCGCCCCCGCCCCCGCCCCCGCCCCCGCCCCCGCCTCCGCCTCCGCCTCCGCCTCCGCCTCCGCCTCCGCCTCCGCCTCCGCCTCCGCCTCCGCCTCCGCCTCCGCCTCCGCCTCCGCCTCCGCCTCCGCCTCCGCCTCCGCCTCCGCCTCTCTCCCTCTCTCCCTCTCTCCCTCTCCTCCCCCCTCGCTCCCTCTCTCGCTCACCATGTTTTTTTTGGTCTGGAAACACATATTATTGGTTCTTTCCACAAGTACCAGTGGGCAATATCTTGCGTGATTTGCACGTTGTTTTCAAACGCGACGCATCCATGGTCGTACCACGACTAATTCTCAGAGTCATTACACATTCAACAATTGGCGTTCCCTCGAAGTCGTATCACATTTGAAATTGTCTACATACACTATATTGCCTAGCTAACCAGACACATGTCCTTGCAGCAAGTCGAGCGTGGGAGTGAAGCACGTCGTAGTGTTTGACCACGACCTAACGGACGCCGAACGTACCATTTTGGCCTTGACATTAGCATCTGCCCTGGCGGCGAATAACAACTCGCTGGGCCGCGAGAGGTTTCCCATTTCCGGCAAGCCAGATATGGTCGTTGCAGGAGAGAACGGTAAGTAAAGTGTGCGAGTTGCAATCACCAAAATATCTACACCACAAATTCACAACAGGCTCTCCACAACCTGAAGTATTGTCTACATGGAAATTATTAAGTATTCATCAGTGCAAATAATGTCTGTTTTTGATACTCGTGTGATTAGATTTATAATGTGAAACACATAGTCCTGCATCTTCTGGGCAATCTGTTTCCCAATGCGTTGTCGTGGTACTATCGCAATACGTGTGACACCGTAGCAACACTATTGTAATAGCAGGGGACTATTCTTGTTCGGTTGAATAGATCGGTGGGGGACTGAAGTGTAAACGGCTCTGGGATGTCCCACAGACTAGGTACCGCGTTATACAATTTATCTTCGGTTGCATTTACAGCATTGACCACAGAGATGCATTATATGGTTAACCGTTTAGCTATGAATAGAGTGTTTCGAGTTGAAAACGTGTAAGGCAGTCATCGTGTTGTTTCCGTCACGCATCTGTTTCTTGCAGTCGAGGTGAATGGAGCATGTTTCCTCTACGAGAAGAAGCAATTGTGTCAAAACGGTGGCTCGTGTGTAGCCACAGCAACCTCTGCAACCTGCGTGTAAGTGTTGTTGTGTCACTGTGTAAGTGTGTACTTGAGGCAACATACTTTCAGACAAAGTATACCAGTGTGTCAGTGGTGTAGCGTGTCCCTATCTCTAGGTGTGTCAATGGTGTGTCGTGTCCCTGTCTCCATGTGTGTCAGTGGTGTGTCGTGTCTCTGTGTCCAGGTGTGTGAGTTGTGTGTCGTGTCCCTGTCTCCAGGTGTGTCAGTGGTGTGTCGTGTCTCCGTGTCCAGGTGTGTCAGTGGTGTGTCGTGTCCCTGTCTCCAGGTGTGTCAGTGGTGTGTCGTGTCTCCGTGTCCAGGTGTGTCAGTGGTGTGTCATGTCCCTGTCTCCAGGTGTGTGAGTGGTGTGTCGTGCCCCTGTCCCCAGGTGTGTCAGTGATGTGTCGTGTCCCTGTCTCCAGGTGTGTCAGTGGTGTGTCGTGTCTCTGAGTCCAGGTGTGTCAGTGGTGTGTCGTGTCCCTGTCTCCAGGTGTGTCAGTGGTGTGTCGTGTCTCTGTGTCCATGTGTGTGAGTGGTGTGTCCTGTCTCTGTGTCCAGGTGTGTGAGTGGTGTGGCGTGTCCCTGTCTCCAGGTGTGTCAGTGGTGTGTCGTGCCCCTGTCTCCAGGTGTGTCAGTGGGGTGTCGTGTCCCTGTCTCCATGTGTGTCAGTGGTGTGTCGTGTCCCTGTCTCCAGGTGTGTGAGTGGTGTGGCGTGTCCCTGTCTCCAGGTGTGTCAGTGGTATGTCGTGTCCCTGTCTCCAGGTGTGTCAGTGGTGTGGCGTGTCCCTGGCTCCAGGTGTGTGAGTGGTGTGTCGTGTCCCTGTCTACAGGTGTGTCAGTGGTGTGTCGTGTCCCTGTCTCCAGGTGTGTCAGTGGTGTGTCGTGTCCCTGTCTCCAGGTGTGTCAGTGGTGTGTCGTGTCCCTGTCTCCAGGTGTGTGAGTGATGTGTCGTGCCCCTGTCTCCAGGTGTGTCAGTGGTGTGTCGTGTCCCTGTCTCCAGGTGTGTCAGTGGTGTGTCGTGTCTCTGTGTCCAGGTGTGTCAGTGGTGTGTCGTGTCCTTGTCTCCATGTGTGTCAGTGGTGTGTCGTGTCCCTGTCTCCAGGTGTGTGAGTGATGTGGCGTGTCCCTGTCTCCAGGTGTGTGAGTGGTGTGTCGTGTCCCTGTCTACAGGTGTGTCAGTGGTGTGTCGTGTCCCTGTCTCCAGGTGTGTCAGTGGTGTGTCGTGTCCCTGTATCCAGGTGTGTCAGTGGTGTATCGTGTCCCTGTCTCCAGGTGTGTCAGTGGTGTGTCGTGTCCCTGTCTCCAGGTGTGTCAGTGGTGTGTCGTGTCCCTGTCTCCAGGTGTGTCAGTGGTGTGTCGCGCCCCTGTCTCCAGGTGTGTCAGTGGTGTGTCGTATCCCTGTCTGCAAGTTTGTCAGTGGTGTGTCGTGTCCCTGCATCCAAGTGTGTCAGTGGTGTGTTTTGTCCTTGTCTTCAGGTGTGTCAGTGGTGTGTCGTGTCCCTGTCTCCAGGTGTGTCAGTGGTGTGTCGTGTCCCTGTCTCCAGGTGTGTCAGTGGTTTACCGTGTCCCTGTCTCCAGGTGTGTCAGTGGTGTGTTGTGTGCCTGTCTCCAGGTGTGTCAGTCGTGTGTCGCGTCCCTGTTTCCTGGTGTGTCAGTGGTGTGTCGTGTCCCTGTCTCCTTGTGTGTCAGTGGTGTGTCGTGTCCCTGCCTCCAAGTGTGTCAGTGGTGTGTCGTGTCCATGTCTCCTGGTGTGTCAGTGGTGTGTCGTGTCTCTGTGTCCAGGTGTGTCAGTGGTGTGTCGTGTCTCTGAGTCCAGGTGTGTCAGTGGTGTGTCGTGTCCCTGTCTCCAGGTGTGTCAGTGGTGTGTCGTGTATCTGAGTCCAGGTGTGTCAGTGGTGTGTCGTGTCCCTGTCTCCAGGTGTGTCAGTGGTGTGTCGTGTCTCTGTGTCCATGTGTGTGAGTGGTGTGTCCTGTCTCTGTGTCCAGGTGTGTGAGTGGTGTGGCGTGTCCCTGTCTCCAGGTGTGTCAGTGGTGTGTCGTGCCCCTGTCTCCAGGTGTGTCAGTGGGGTGTCGTGTCCCTGTCTCCATGTGTGTCAGTGGTGTGTCGTGTCCCTGTCTCCAGGTGTGTTAGTGGTGTGGCGTGTCCCTGTCTCCAGGTGTGTCAGTGGTATGTCGTGTCCCTGTCTCCAGGTGTGTCAGTGGTGTGGCGTGTCCCTGGCTCCAGGTGTGTGAGTGGTGTGTCGTGTCCCTGTCTACAGGTGTGTCAGTGGTGTGTCGTGTCCCTGTCTCCAGGTGTGTCAGTGGTGTGTCGTGTCCCTGTCTCCAGGTGTGTCAGTGGTGTGTCGTGTCCCTGTCTCCAGGTGTGTGAGTGGTGTGTCGTGCCCCTGTCTCCAGGTGTGTCAGTGGTGTGTCGTGTCCCTGTCTCCAGGTGTGTCAGTGGTGTGTCGTGTCTCTGTGTCCAGGTGTGTCAGTGGTGTGTCGTGTCCTTGTCTCCATGTGTGTCAGTGGTGTGTCGTGTCCCTGTCTCCAGGTGTGTGAGTGATGTGGCGTGTCCCTGTCTCCAGGTGTGTGAGTGGTGTGTCGTGTCCCTGTCTACAGGTGTGTCAGTGGTGTGTCGTGTCCCTGTCTCCAGGTGTGTCAGTGGTGTGTCGTGTCCCTGTCTCCAGGTGTGTCAGTGGTGTATCGTGTCCCTGTCTCCAGGTGTGTGAGTGGTGTGTCGTGTCCCTGTCTCCAGGTGTGTCAGTGGTGTGTCGTGTCCCTGTCTCCAGGTGTGTCAGTGGTGTGTCGCGCCCCTGTCTCCAGGTGTGTCAGTGGTGTGTCGTATCCCTGTCTGCAAGTTTGTCAGTGGTGTGTCGTGTCCCTGCATCCAAGTGTGTCAGTGGTGTGTTTTGTCCTTGTCTTCAGGTGTGTCAGTGGTGTGTCGTGTCCCTGTCTCCAGGTGTGTCAGTGGTGTGTCGTGTCCCTGTCTCCAGGTGTGTCAGTGGTTTATCGTGTCCCTGTCTCCAGGTGTGTCAGTGGTGTGTTGTGTGCCTGTCTCCAGGTGTGTCAGTCGTGTGTCGCGTCCCTGTTTCCTGGTGTGTCAGTGGTGTGTCGTGTCCCTGTCTCCTTGTGTGTCAGTGGTGTGTCGTGTCCCTGCCTCCAAGTGTGTCAGTGGTGTGTCGTGTCCCTGTCTCCAGGTGTGTCAGTGGTTTATCGTGTCCATGTCTCCTGGTGTGTCAGTGGTGTGTCGTGTCTCTGTGTCCATGTGTGTGAGTGGTGTGTCCTGTCTCTGTGTCCAGGTGTGTGAGTGGTGTATCGTGTCCCTGTCTCCATGTGTGTGAGTGGTGTAATGTGTCCCTGTCTCCAGGTTTGTCAGTGGTGTCGTGTCCCTCTCCCCAGGTGTGTCAGTGGTGTGTCTTGTCCCTGTCCCCATGTGTGTCAGTGGTGTGTCTTGTCCCTGTCTCCAGGTGTGTCAGTGGTGTGTCGTGTCTCTGTGTCCAGGTGTGTGAGTGGTGTGTCGTGTCCCTGTCCCCAGGTGTGTCAGTGGTGTGTCTTGTCCCTGTCCCCAGGTGTGCGCCCGGCTACAGAGACACGTACTGCGAGGAGGAGACAAGAAGCGCCGCCATCACAGCCGTGGCGTGGGCCGTGCTGCTGGGCGCTGGCGCACTCCTGCTGCTCGGCGCCGTTGTGTTTGTCGTCGTTGTCTGTAGGAAACAATGTGGAGCGCAACGGTAAGTGAACGTCTTCCCAGTCCGATGGTATGATGACGATGATGATGATGATGATGATAGTAACAACAACAATTATAATAATATTAACAGTAACAGTAACAATACTACTACTACTGCTACTGCTACTGCTACTGCTACTGCTACTGCTACTGCTACTGCTACTGCTACTGCTACTGCTACTGCAACTACTACTACTAGTACTACTAGTACTACTACTACTACTACTGCTGCTGCTGCTGCTGCTGCTGCTGCTGCTGCTGCTGCTGCTGCTGCTGCTGCTGCTGCTGCTGCTGCTGCTACTGCTACTGCTACTGCTACTGCTACTACTACTACTACTACTACTACTACTACTACTACTACTACTACTACTACTACTACTACTACTACTACTACTACTACTACTACTACTACTACAACAACAACAACAACAACAACAACAACAACAACAACAACAACAACTATTACTACAACAACTACTACTACAATTGTTTCGCCTGCAGGTAATTATTCTAAGATATGATCTTGTTTTGCTGTAAATGCGATCTTTATAGGCGCAAAAGTCAATAATGTTTAATCGTAATGCTGAATAACAACATGAAAAGGTCACCATTGCTGCAAAGGGCTGCCGAAATGTGAGGGGTGCGATTTCAAAACAACAATTCAATTATAGCCTGTTTAACGAAATAGATTATGTTCCTGGTCATCACAATGTCTGTGTGTTTTCAGTGATTCACAAATGCTGGAGGTGGAATTTGACAATCCGGTTTATGAAGAGAACCCGGATGAGATAGAAAGTTCAAATTATCCTGATGTATTAACCCACCACGACGGGGTAGACAATTCAACCCCTGACGTACCCCCATCCTACGAAATGTGCCTGGATGAAATGGACAGGTCCAGCCCCGCTGTCGCCCGGCCCACGTGTGGGGTAGACGATCCAGTGTAACCCGGCTGCCGGCAACCATGATGACGTGTTACACATGTGTACACGCACGCACGCACGCACGCACGCACAAACACACACCACATACACATACACCCATATACACCATACATACACACATACACACACCACATACACACACATATACCACACACACACACAAACACACACACACAAACACACACACACACACACACACACACACACACATACATACATACATACATACACACATACACAATCACACACACACATACACACACACACTCATACCCACACCACCCCACCACCCACACACACACACACACACACACACACACACACACACACACACACACACACGCACACACACACACACACACACACACACACACACACACACACACACACAGACACCACATACACACACGCACATATATATATATATATATATATATATATATATATATATATATATATATATATATATATATATATATATATATGCGTGTGTGCGCGTGCACAAATAATTGAAAACAAGACAATCGGATTGGTCTATCGTTCAATCGATGAACAGTATTAAATTAATTTTTTTTGTAAATAGGTGAATGAATTATTTATATTATTTAACTATCGACGGAGTGTAGGTACGTAGAGTGGAACATAATTATATCATGTTTTCATAACGGAACTCATATACAAATTGTTATTAGTATATTATATATAATGAGAACCAATTGATATTAAGTGTAATACAATTTGTGTAGGCTGTTCATGTCCAGAACAAAGGAAGTCTTATGGCGTTTTCTTCTCTCATCGTCGATGTAAAATGTACTATTACGTAGTGTGTTGGTATCCTCGTCTCTCTCGTCTCTCTCGTCTCTCTCGTCTCTCTCGTCTCTCTCGTCTCTCTCGTCTCTCTCGTCTCTCTCGTCTCTCTCGTCTCTCTCTCGTCTCGCTCGTCTCGCTCGACTCTCTCGTCTCTCTCGTCTCTCTCGTCTCGCTCGACTCTCTCGTCTCTCTAGTCTCTCTCGCCTGTCTCGTCTGTCTCGTCTGTCTCGTCTCTCTCGTCTCTCTCGTCTGTCTCGTCTCTCTAGTCTCTCTCGTCTCTCTCGTCTCTCTCGTCTCTCTCGTCTCTCTCGTCTGTCTCGTCTCTCTCGTCTCTCTCGTCTCTCTCGTCTCTCTCGTCTCTCTCGGCTCTCTCGTCTCTCTCGTCTCTCTCGTGTCTCTCGTCTCGCTCGACTCTCTCGTCTCTCTCGTCTCGCTCGACTCTCTCGTCTCTCTCGTCTCTCTCGTCTCTCTCGTCTCGCTCGTCTGCTCAGTCTTACGTCGTATTTGTAGGAAGTCGTGGCAACTGAACATGTTCAACCGGCATGAGTGTCTTTGACAGTCTTGCACAATTATCTTAGACAATCGAGGGTGGTGAAGCTATACTGTTCCTTGTGTATGTGAAAAATAAATTTGAAAATAAAACAAACGAAATATAGCTTCGCAATTATATATGTAATGTGATTGTGCAAGATTTAAACATAAGTTTAAAATATAAATATGGCACACAAGAAATGCAAAGCCGAAGGCCTATGCTAAAGTGATACATGCATAACAGAAGGGCGTGTTTACCGCAAAGGTGTCCCATACATGGAAATGTAGTTATGGTACACCACGCATGCCTTCCAACATTTGCTCTGTTTAGACACAGACGCAGTACAACAGCAAGCTTGTAGACAGCTAATCCTTACCACAATGCCATGCCGACCACAAAAATTAAACTAAAGTAGTCGGTTATATAAATAAACATCTGGGATGCAACTTTGCAAGTTAGACATCTGTGATGCACAAACAAAAGCTGTTAAGAAAAAGCAGAACAAAATATACAGTTTAACTGCGATAACAACGAATAAGACACCTTGCCTTGTTACAATTAACAACAACGTGTGGACTATCAGCGCTGTGATTATATCAAATCCGATGCTCTAATCACTGCGCAACTGCGCTCCGAAATCACTTGATCATGAAACCATCATTCGTCATTTTGGATCAGAGTTATGACCGGTTTGTGGGTTATAAAATATGTCCTGCACAATTGTGAAATTAACGACTGGTGGCTATCACAACAGCTGCTTCACCACTGCTCTTGAATACGTGGGTGTAGTTAGCCGGAATAGACTGGGTTGTCCTCAGTGATGGTCTCTGGTGTGGCTGAAGGATAATTGGTTCCAGGAGACGCGTTGTAGTCGGAATAGACGGGGTTGTCCTCAGTGATGGTCTCAGGCATGGTAGAAGGATCATTGCTCCCAGGAGACACGTTGTAGTCGGAATAGACTGGGTTGTCTACACTGATGGCCACTGGCATGGCTGGAGGATCAGCCCTTTCCGGAGGCACGTTGTAAACTGGGCTATCTTCCTTTGTATCCCTGAAAGCAAGAAACGTCCAGTATTAAGTTAATTCTAGTTACCGATACTGACACATGCAATTATCCAATAATTATTTTTCGACATATACTGGTACAAAAGTCCTAATAAGATTAAGCATCAAAGTTCATACATTAGTACAAGGATAATGGTTCCTTCATTGCAAATAGTACATGTTAACGTTTCAGCTTTGAAGTAGAGCAATTCTACGCGACGAAATTGTGACCAATCTGGAGTGCGCGTTATGCAAAATGCTTAACGTTTGTATTAGTTACATGTGTTTCTTTGATGTTCTCAAAATAACGCGATTATACGTTGCTATATGGTATTGTGTTATGTCGTTTTAACAGTTGGATTATAGGCCATGTAAATGTCTGAAAGCTAAAACAATATAAAGAAAACGCCTAACATAACACTTTAGGTGAGACCGAATAACGCTACTTTATTTTACATATTAGAAAATCCAGAACCGTAAAACAAAACACATGTTCACCATCTTTGTTAGCCATCTTGGTAGTCAAGTTACGTTGTTTATATCAAAATCACTGATGAAGGCTCAGTGAAGGTGTTAGTTCAAAAGAAGGATTCACAAAGATAATTGTACAACCTCGTAAAAGATGAACTTAACTGAATCCGGAATCACCATACGTAATCTGAACCATATGTTTTGAATTAAATAAACAAATACAATTATCGTATTGTTAATCGTAGTCACTGTACAGAATACTGTCGTGAGTGCTGACGCGAGTGAATGCGGTCGTGCGGGGACACAGAACACCAGGAGACCAATTCACCAAGTTAAAGTGCTCTTAACGAAAACCCATCTTTAGACAAAACCCGTTGTTAAATTAAATGAGTTTAAAAAACGCAAATATTCACTGCTGTATTACAGAGGACACTATTTCCAAGACACACCAATGACACTGTCCCTTCTGTATTACAGAGGACATTACATTTACATACCAATGACAATGTCCCGTTGATGCATCATGCTGTTGACAGTTTCAGATATATAAGATATAAGATCATAGTTAATTATTACAATTAATATAAAGAGCAAATTCGGGTGTAAGAGCTGTTAAAAACGTCAATGAAATTGCGCCTTTGGACACACGTGATGAAGTATGACAATCGCCTTGGGAACACGACTACACTCACTGTTTCTCGGTTCGTCTCTTTCTGCAGAGAAGAGCGGCCATGACAATGATTCCAACGAGCAGTAAAACGCCAATGCCACCAGCCACTGGACCAATGATGTTCCTGCCCTTGGTAGGTGCACTGCTGGTACCACAGAACTCGCCACTGTAGTCGGACGTACACCTGACATGGACAGAGAGGATGCGTCAGTGAAACAGTACATTTAACTGCATTAGTGCACGTAGGTTTAAACGAAACGCTTAGGTTCAACGAAAAAATCAGACATGTCGCCAACGAGATGGCACGACTAACTCACGTATGATACAATACATTTATTTACATTGTGTAGCCTTAAAAGACAACATTTTATTCAATGAAAACTGAGACATATCAAGAGAGACGGAGACTAATGTTAGTACGAGACTGAAAGGCCCGAAATGAAAATAGAGAAACAGAAGTGACGTCCATGAGGACAGTAAGAGACAGTTTGGCCGATGTAGTTAAGTCAAGTAATGGTAAATATATTGCAGTGCCATGTATCGTCTAGGTCATACTTACACACATATTGCGTTGCCGTTTTTGGCTACACAAGAGCCGCCGTGTTGGCACAGTTGTTTCTTGTCATAGAGGAAACATGCTCCGTTCACCTCGACTGCAAGAGAAAGAAACACCGTGAGCACATCCACGATGAACAGTGATATTGACACTACACGGGGACAGATGGCTGACTTATTCCCACTGAATCACGCACACCTAGTACAGCTGAATGCGTGAAGGCAAATATATGGTGTTCAGTGTTCATGCTTTGATATGTTAAACGGAAAAGAGAAAACGCACAAACAGTAACTCCGTGAAAAATCTAGGAACTGTAAATTCATTTGGTTTGCGTAGTAAGTGCATTTGTGTAATTATAATTGTATCGTTGTGAGGGCAAGGTTATTATTACCTTTCTCTCCTGCAACAAGCATCTCTGGCTTTCTAGAAACGTCAACGTCATCAGTTCCCAACTGTAGTTTGTTGCCATTGGCCGCCAGAGCGGACGTCAGAGTCAGTGCCAAGTTGGTACGTTCCGCGTCTGTCAGGTCGTGGTTAAATATAACGAGGTGTTCCACTCCCACGCTCGACTTGCTGCAAATACATGCATCAGTGAACATGAAGGCAAAGAGCAGTGGTGCGGTGCTAGAACTTCGGACTTTCAAGCAAAAGAACTCGTTTTCGAACATTATGCTACCTCGTCATATTTCATGCATATGAGTCGTCATGTTCTATCTCCTTGTTACGTGACGACTTCATAGTTATGGAATGGAAGCTGACACTGTATATATAAAATCCTTCACAACGGACATGAGGTGCACTGTGTGTAAATACGCCGACAATTTCAGATCAACACCAATGGAAAGTTAGTCGGATATCTGTGGTTAGGAATCTAATATGCCATGCTAACCCATACTAGTATGTACGATTAGTGCGTTACGCCTTGCTTTACGTGTGCAATTACACCATGGTTGTGGTCATATAAAAATATTATGTTCAAGTATTGCAAGACGTTTTGTATAGATGAAATATTACTGTACTCACAAGAGTTTCGTTACTGTAACATCAACAAATCCGTGAACGTGTTTGTAGATGGATAGGAGCTGGAAGACGAGACAGAAATATGTATTTAACACGTCAAATACCACTATAATTCAGCACATGTTGCAACATGCTTATTGATGTTATTGCAGTTTTAGTGCACGTCTTCGCACCTTACGAACAACTTCAATGTGACAAAAATAGTGGTTGGTCCCATTTACACTGTGTAGATAAGAACACATATTTATTTATCAGAAACAGGTTTGTTTATATATATATAATATGATATATATATATATATCATATTATATATATATATATATATATATATATATATATATATATATATATATATATATATATATATATATATATATATATATATATATATATATATATATATATGTATATATATATATATGTATAGCATTGAACATTCACACCTATGTCGGTTATTCGTATCAACAGACTGAGTTAGATGGTAAACGTGGATACAGCATGTGCTGTGAGTATGTGACCCTTAAGCAACAAAAAATAGGCTCTAACACTAGCCAAAAACTGGCATTCTGGCCGTTAACAACGACTATAATGTGATTGTAATACACGTACAGAATCGTGCAAATGGTTGACAAGTCGTTTGGTTTCTGTGTCTTTAGTGTCTTTGTATTCCTTCTTCCATTTCTTGGCGAGGCGAATCACCATGGTCACATTTCTACTCACTGGAAGGCCATCACGAAGAAGCAGAAAAACATTTGTTTTTATACGACCCGTATATAATACAATATATCCATGTCAAAAATTAAAAAAAATTAAAACTATTCGTACACTTATTGTGTACATGGTATGAAAATGAAGTGACAAAAAAGAAAGGTTAGGAGACTCCTCTAAGTCAGTAGTAGCCGCTATCGATGAGTCCGAGGCGTACGGGCGTCGGTGCGTGCGTGCGTGCGTGTGTTTGTGTGAATGTGTCCTTGTATGCATGTGTGCGTCTTAACTTATGCATCTGAAAAAGTGATAAATCAAAAATATTATGATGATATTTAGGAAGATGGCGACAATAATTTGGCCAACAAGAATAACTTTACAACAATATGGCCGACATTAATGCTAGCACAAAATAAAACAGACTAAATATAGGGATTAAATCACATTGCTAAGAAACAAGAAGATCATATCTTAGTAGATTTACCTGCTGGCGAAGTCGCTGTAGTTGATGAATGTTTGGTTGTGGTTGTCTCTGAACAAGTATTATAGGTGTTCAAAATATCGTTTGTGTTATATATCTAAACGAAATACAAAGCTCGCCACATATCCGTGATCTGTATTGTGTGACAAATCAAATTACATTAATCAAACGACCAAACGAGAATTTTTTTATTAGCGCTCGCGCTCGTGTGTGTATGTGCGTAAGTGTGAGTGTGTGTGTGTGTGTGTGTGTGTGTGTGTGTGTTTGTGTGTCATTGTATGTGTGTGCGTGTGTGTGAGTGTTTTTGTGTGTGAATTTATGTTTGTATGTTTCTGTGTGAATGTTGTGTGAGTGTTTGTGTATGAGTGTGTGTGTGTGTGTGTGTGTGTGTGTGTGTGTGTGTATGTGTGTGTGTGTGTGTGTGTGTGTGTGTGTGTGTGTGTGTGTGTGTGTGGTGTGTGTGTGTGTGTGTGTGTGTGTGCGTGAGTGTGTGAATGTATGTTTGTGTGCATGAGTATATATGTGTGTGTATGAGTGTGTGTGTTTGTGTGTGTGAATGTGGCATTGGATGCATATGAAAAACGAGAGTTTTTTAATAACGTGTGTGTGCGTGTGTGCGTGCGTGTATGACTACTTGTATGTGTGTATGTGTGTGCGTATGCATGTGCGCGCGTGCGTGTGTTTGTAGGAATGTGTCCTTGTATGCATGTGAGCATATGTAACTTATGCAACTGAAAAAGTAATTAATCAGAAATATTATGATGATATTTAGGAAGATGGCGACAATAATTTGGCCAACAAGAATGACTTTACAACAATATGGCCGACATTGATGCTAGCACAAAATAAAACAGACTACATATAGGGATTAAATCACATTGCGAAGAAACAAGAAGATCATATCTTAATAGATGTACCTGCTGGCGAAGTCGGTGTAGTTGGTGAATGTTTGGTTGTGGTTCTCTCTGAAATAAAGTGTTATAGGTGTAACACCTATATGTCGTATATGTGTTATATATCTAAACGAAATACAAATCTCCCCACATACGCGTGACCTGCATTGTGTGACAAATCATATAATAATTAACCAAACGACCATGCGAGAGCTTGTTAATAGCACCTCTACGATTGACCGACTGAGTGAGCAAAGTCGTGATACGAAGAGAAACTGAGGCACTGACATATGCTTACACATGTCAGTGAACGCTACAACAATCTCACGAAAATACATATTTATCCCGCATTAAAAAAAACAAGGCAGTATCTCTGATAATTAGCGGTCACTATCGGTATCAATAAAGTATTAATTCCTATTTATGAAACCATGCAACTGCCACTGCAACTGATTCTGTAAAATGGGTGTCTTTCTCAATAAGCTGGTGGATAGACAGACGTGGAGAAGCCCAAATAGTGAAACGAAGACAGAAATTGACTACATCCTAACAAACAGCCCAGACATCGTCACAGGCGTAACAGTCATCAACCGACTCAACACTGGAAGTGATCACACAATGGTTATGATCAACATCAAACTGGACGTAGAGGTGGAAAAGAAATCAGTTATGACCAAGAGGCCACCAAGAGTAGATGCCACACAAATAGGGAACAAAATCGAATTCCAACTAGAGGAACCGGTTCGAGACACTACATAAACTAGACGACATCGACACCATGGGCGAAACCATCACATACATGATCCAACAAAGTGCGTCAAGAATAGCTAAGACTATCAACAAGCCACTGAAACCGAGGATATCGTTACCAACAGCCCTGATGACGAAACGACGAGAAATTGTGGAAAACGGCGACGATAAATAAAAATAACTGTTAACGCAGAAATATGCAAGACCATAAAAATGAAAACAATAGAGGACATCAGGAAATACAACCAAGAGATCACACGAGAAACGATCATGGCATCAAGGAGCCTGAAGAAAGTCCGAAGAAGGCAGTTGCTAGGCCAAGACAGATTGACCACACTCCTGGACAAGCAGGATAGAGACATTCGTGATCAAGATAAGATCATAGAACGAATAGAGGAATTCTATACCGAGCTATACGACAGTGAACAGAATACCATAATACACACTGACCCAAAAGAGGTACCACATATAATACTATGGGAGGTGGAAGCAGCACTACGAGATATGAAGAATGGGACAGCAACAGGCAACGACTATATAAAAATCGAGTAATTGAAAGCAGGAGAAAATACCATCTCGAAGACACTTGCTAAGCTGTACCCTAAATGCTTATCAGAAAGACGAATACCCAAAGCATGAAAGAACGCTGAGATGGTGATAATCTTCAAGAACGTCAATAAGAAAGACCTCAAGAATTACAGACCGATATGTCTACTATCAAACATCTACAAAGTACTCATGAAAGTACAAACGAAAAAGCTAGAGAAGGCACTCAACGAAAACCAGCCACGAGAGTAAGCTGGATTCTGAAGCAGATACTCAACGACAGACCACATCCACGTAGTGCAGAGAATATAATATCCCACTCTTTTTCGCATTCGTCGACTACGAGAAAGCCTTCGACTGAGTGCAAACCCATGCAGTACTGACCTCGCTTAAACAATAAGGGATAGAAGATGTGTACATCGAACTCTTGAAAGAAATCTACACCAACAGCTCGATGACAGTCCACCTACACAGCGAAAGCAAAAAGATCAACATCAGGAGAGGTGTACGACAGGAAGATGTCATATCGTACAAGTTGTTTACGGC